>JAODAL010018875.1:0-73521 GCA_025379985.1 Phyllomedusa bahiana | reverse complement strand
GCCTCTCTGGTGTGGCCCGGGGAACAGGTAATATTTCTGAAAATTTACCCTGAGGCCCCTGTTTTGAGTTTTTGGCCTAAGTCCCTAATTCTTTTTAGGACATCCCCTACCTCTAACTTTGTCAGGGGGCCCAAGTGGAATGACACTGGTTTCTCCCCCGCCCCCACCCAGAATCGTAAACCCGATCGCGATATGTCGAACTCGGGCCCAGGTAAAAAACATACTGTTTAGCCCCGGTCTTGGGCGATTCCCCTGTCTGTGTCCCTTTTTAAATTGGAGTGTGCCCCTAATAAGGACCCTTTGTTTGTGACCCCCCCGGCATAATCAAAGGCTTTCTCCTGTTTCTGTCAGGCGTTTAGGCCCCCAGGACCATCAGACCCCAGGGAACGTCTCCAAGTCAGCCTGGGTTAGAGTAGCCCCGGGCGGGTCTGTGTAAAAACCGAATCAGGCAGATGGGGCTGCCGATCACTGCCTGTGCCATCTGACAAAAAAAAGGGAAAAAATTTGTAATACATTACTAAGTGAAAAAAAAAATGTAAAACAGTTATATTTATGGGATTAAAAAAAAAAGTAAGAAACAAAAAAAAGTTTTAAAACGGGGCCCCAGTGTGTGGCTACTGGGTTTCCCCAAAATTTTTTTAAGGTGGGGGAACAGACATGGGAAAAATCCTTGCAACCATGACAAACCCCCTGGAAATAAAGGGCCCCCTGATATCGGGTTTAAAATGCCCCAAAACTGGAGAAATTCTTAGGGCCCCTGAAATTGAACAAGTGTTTTCGAATACTTTGAGCCCTTTATACCGTTTTTCCAGTTTAACAGTGCGAAGGTGCTTTTTGGACGCAGTGCATATGCCAAATTTATCAGATGAGACCCGTTCGTTGCTAAAGCTGCCATCTCGAGGAGGGGTTGTAAGTGATCGGGTCATCGGGGCAAAGGAAAGCCCCCAGGCCAGCGGGTACTTGCAGAATTCTACAAAATTTCTTAAGTCCCACTACCCCCACACTTGGGAAAAAGTGTAAATGAAATCTATCTGACTAAAGAAAATAGAACATTCTTTGATTCTGTAAAATTTTAATCCCAAAAAGCCGGGAAAGCCCCCCTACAAATTGTCGTACGACCCTTTCTCGTTTTTAAAACCGTTTTTTTAAAATTCTAGTAAAATATTGGCCATAAAAATTCAAAAGTTCCTCCCGGGAATAAACCCCACCCCTCGGGTTTGTAGTAAACCCAGACACTCCACCAGGAATGTCGGGGTGGCGCCCGCGGCTTCATAGCCCCCCAGGAACCGGAACCAGGTCTCTATGGTTGACCTCGTGCAAAAAAGGCCTTAAACTGGTGTCCGGGCCCTTCTTGGCCGCCACCTGGCGACCGTTTTTCGGCAAAAGTTCACAAATTTTTTTAGACCTCTTACCCTTAATTCAACAACTTCCTTAATAACAAAGGGGCCGCCCCCCATTTATTGATCTCTTTGGGGAACTAACCAAGGCTGCCCACTATCGCCAATTTTTTTAACCTTAAAAGACCCTTTGCTTTCCCACAAAACACAGCCCCCCTGTTCCGGGGAATCTCAAAAGAGGGCCAAGAAAAAAAGCTCTTCCCTTTTGCAGCCCGCCCCGCTCTTATGATCTCTAATCCCAAACCAAACTCTGTCCCCCTCTTGAAAGGGTCCAGGAATGGGATAACTGTTGGTTTTTAAAATAATGTTAAAAGAGGAAGGGCTGCTTCTGAAGGGGCCCCAAAACACAACCAGTAGGGGCCCCTAAAACATAACCAATTCGTGGGCCAATCATTTAAAATCCCTAGGGTTTTTTCCCCACCGGAATAAACGCAGTCTACCGGTAAACTGACAAGTATATTACCAATTAACCCACCCCAAAACCCCTGGGACTCCATCCCTTACCCTTTTAGGGGGAAAAGCCACTCCTAAAATGATTAATTTCCCAGACTCCTCAAATATTTACATGTTACCCTATTCTAACCCAAAGGAGAGAAATTGTTAAAATGCGCAGTAAGGAAGTTTTTTGGGGGGGGAAAAAGAGCGGCTATCCCTTTTCACTTATACAAAAAAATAAAACTAATGGTGGACTGGGATTCCAAATATTAAGCTTTATA
This sequence comes from Phyllomedusa bahiana, assembly GCA_025379985.1. Lineage (NCBI taxonomy): Eukaryota > Metazoa > Chordata > Amphibia > Anura > Hylidae > Phyllomedusa > Phyllomedusa bahiana. The sequence continues at coordinate 71,408 of JAODAL010018875.1, read as the reverse complement.
ATTAGGGCCCGATCCCTTCTTTGGGGGTGGGCCCCACAAACGGGGTTTATTTCCCCCCTCTGATAAAATTTTTTTACCAAAATTTCCTGTTTAAATTCTTAACCTGGGCCGTAAAAAACCCGGTCCCACCGCTAGTTTAGACAAAAAATCCGTCGTGTGCCCCATATGGCTGGTTTTGGGGAAAAACAGACAAATGGGAAAAAAGATTCCCGAATGCCAATCACCTCTCCTTTATCCAAAAAACCCAGAATTCGAATGGGGGAGCACATGGCTCTTTTTGAAGTTGTATGGGTTGGGATTCGGACGGGTGGGTCAAAATTTAAATTTATCCAATAGTAAAAATTTTTTCTGAGCTCCAAAAGGCCTTCCCTGCAAATTTATATCCCTTCTTCACTTACCTACAAGCACTCGCTACAAACCCCGACCGTGAGGGGGCTTGTCAGAGGATGATGGGACCAGAAATACGCAAAAACAATCCTTCAGCCCCTTCACGCAAGGCCATCTTTTCCCTTATTAAAAATATCATGGGATCAAATTTTATTACACCGATCCCCAAAACACAATTTAAAAAAAATGGAAACGCGACCACAGTCTAGCCCAGATTTGATTTCTGAAATTCCGGCAGTTCTTATAAACTCCTCCCAGCAGCTAGATCAAGAAATGTCTCTGAAAACCTCTTAACAAGCATACCTAACCCTGTAAAAGGGGCAAAATGGGTATTTTTGCCACAAGCAACTGTTTTAAGTGGGATCCCCGGAAAACCCTTTTTCATTTTCTATGGGAAGGGGGCCCCAAGGAGGGATGACATAAACAATTTATAAGCACTTCCTTGTTGAATCCTTTACCCCCCCGGGGCCCGGGGGGTTTGATCGGCCACATTGCAGGGATATACTAGCCCTCGCAAAGAAGACATCTCTTCACATATTATCCGGTAGCGGCCCGGAAAGCAATCCGCGTGTGGGTCCCGGCTTGCCCCGAGAAAAATTTTCTAATAATGTTTTTTTTCTCTTCCCCCATGGATGGATTTAGATGGTCCCGAGGAAAAGGGGAGGAGGGTGGACCCTTTTTTGACTTTTGGGTACAGGATTTAACTCTCTACCCGTAGAAACAAAAAAACCTTAAAAATGTTTTTGAACTCGGAATGGTACCTCGGACAGCAAATGGCCCGGGAAAGGGGCCCATAGATACACAACCCAGGATGGCATCATAGGACCCTGATACGGGCTATGCTGATAGAGGGGGCAGCCTTTTTTCTTTAAAGGGGGGAAAACGGGGGGGACTAGAAAAACCCCCTAAGAACTCCCCCCAGGAATTTTAGTTCCCTCTTTCACCATTCCCGCCAACAAAAAAATACCCAAGGGAAACCCTTAGATTAATTTTCCGAGGGGGGGGAGTAAATTTTAGTTGCGGTCAAACTTAAATTCTATCCCCTCTGTTTTGCCTTTCTGCTTTCCTCCTGGATTCACGAACAAGGTGATACGGGGAGGATCAAAAACATTGTGTTATGGGGGGGGGGGGTGCGGCGGGGGCCAGAGAGCTGAAAATTAAGGGCTTGGAACGGGCTCGGACCTGTCCAAACAGTTTAAAGGTTTTAAAATGTTGAAAATAAGAAAAGACTTCCAACTGCCACTGTAGTGGATGTATATTAGTTTATTGTCTTGATGATAATTCGCCTTTGTAATGCATGCTTTAAGAAAGTTGTAACCTTTATTTCTGGAAGTGTTAATAAAAAGATGTTAAAAAAAATAAATAAATATTTAATAAAAAATATTGTGTATATATTACACACAAAAAAACCCGACACATATCAGTTATCCACACGACCACAATAACCCGGGAGAATTAACTAATTTTATTTAGTGTGAAAAAATGTGAATAAAAACTGAAAAAAATATTCTGCAATAATAAATTTATTTAAAACCTTCCCTTTTATTTTTTCCAAAGGTCCCTAAATCCCAAAATCCGCGGGATAAAACGTGTCCGGTGGGGGTTTTTGGACCCCATATGTAAATTTATAGATCACTACTTGAAACCCCTTGTTGAGCTATTACCATCTTACGTGCAGGACACGACCGACGTGTTGGGGCGGATTGATGGGATCTATGTCGAGCCGGGGGTACATACTTGTTACGGCAGATGTCGAAGCCCTATTTTACAAGCATCCGCCATGAAGATGGTCTGGCGGCTGTTGAGTTTTTTCTAAGGGGGGAGTGGCTTCGACTTAGATTGGGTAACTTAACCCTTTTGAACTGTTAAGATTCATATTAACACATAATGTGTTTGTATTCAGGGATAATTTTTATATCCAATGCCAGGGGACAGCTATGGGAGCGGCATGTGCCCGGCATACCCAACTCTTTTTTGGGCTACTGGGAAAGGCAGATCTTCCAGGAAAGAGAGTGCTGTTGGGGTGGAACATGTGCAGTGCTGGTGAGGTACATCGACGATGTGCTATTTTTTATGGCACGGGTCGATGGCCGGCTAGCTCTGTTCATGGAACACCTCACCAGCAATTTTTTGAATTTTAAAACTCACGTTTAAAGCAGAAATGAAGAAGGGTCGAATTCCTAGATATATCCATTGAAGTCGATGAAAAAAGTATGATACAGACGGACGTATATAGGAAAGAAACCTCTGTTAATGCCCTACTCCATGCTTCCTCATTCCATAGCCCTGCTACCATCAGAGCAATCCCCACGGGTCAATTCCTGCGGATGCGTAGGATTTGTTCTGTGGTTTTCCAAATTTGAACTTTCAGGCTAGGGACCTACAGGAAAGGTTTATACAACGTGGATATAGTAAAAGGACCCTGAAGAAAGCCTATCAAAGAGCCAGGAGAACCCCCAGAAACTACCTGTTGAAATCAAGCAAAAGGGGTAGTGATAATAACATTCGGTTTATTACAACATACAACCAACAATGGGTTAAGCTGAGAGAGATTTTAAATAGACACTGGGGTGTGTTGCAAACCGATCCAATCTTATCAAAAGAGATTTCGACATACCCCCTATTAACAGCGAGGAGAGCACCTAATTTACGTGACTACCTTGTCAAAAGTTACTATATTGTACAAAATCGGAATCCATTTAGTACCAGAGGCCCTAAACAAGGCTTCTTTCCTTGTGGAAAATGCGTTGCATGTTGTAACATGGTTAAGACTGATGTCTTTCCAACATCAGATGGAACTCGCGAATACAAAATCCGACCTTATATTACATGCCATACAAAAAGTGTAGTATATATGGCATGTTTTTTCCCCTGTTCAAAAAGCTACACGGAATAACTACACGTGGACTTAAAGTAGTGTACGAGAAAACATACGCGATATAAACAGCAGCTAGGAACTCTGATGATGTCAGTCAACTTAAAACGTTGCCGAGACATTTTTTGCGATACCATAACTGTGATTCCACATTATTGAAAGTGCGTGGTATCGATGTGGTCCATTTGGGCATTAGGGGTGGTGATGCAATGCGGGCCCTGCAACAACGAGAAACTAAATGGATTGTGGCCCTTGATTCTATGGTCCCTAATGGGCTCAATGAAAAATTGAGCTTTGCATCTTTTTTGTAAACCCTTTTCTCCCTCTCCTATTTTTCTCTTATTACACGCCTTACCTCTTTCCCTCTATCTCATTTTCGCATTCCCATGATTGTCCTTGTTTTTAACCTTTTTTAATTTTAATTTTTTCTTGTGTTTTTTGATTAACATCTGAAGCTCCTACTACATTACCGCGTTATTTACTGCACTAGAAATATGCCTTCCATATTCTGGAGACCGAATGAATTATACAAACCCTACGATGGCATAACTATTTGGAAATCCATGCCTGTCTCCCCTTTTTTTCTGTTACATGTAGTGTAATAATGAAAATTTAATAATTCTATGATAATGTTTTGTCTCCTTAATTGTATATTGTTATATGAGATATTATGCATAGTTTGACATAAGGGGCATAATAGAGTCTGAAATATGGTGCTATATTTAAGTAATAAGATGTATTGTAAAATACCTGCTTTTGCCATCCCGATGTCGGGGTAAGGCACTGCGCGTAATGTAAAACTGTCTGTGTCGACGCGCATGCCTGGTGTGGGGAACTGGTGCCAGCAACCACTTCGGCGTCCAGACGCGCGACGCGCATGTCCGGGAAAACTTCCGCGGGCATGCGCAATGGCGCGGGACCGCTGGAAGTGGGGCAGTGTGTGCCCTCCCTCCGAACACGACGCATGCGCTAGGAGAAACACAGGTGCGGTAGTTAGGAGCTACATTATTTAAACCACTGAGGAAGCAAATTAAAAATCTCACCCCCTGAGGAAGCAACAAAACGCGAAACGCGCGTCGGGGAGACAGGGCTCACCTACTTGCTGTCTTGCACTAAGGTATGATATGTTCTGCTGGCATTGTTTGCAAATCTGTTATATGCATATAGCTCTTCTTGTATGGCTCTAGCATCACGGTTTATGAGTTCACTTCACTTGAATTTACATCACTATAGGCTAGTGATTATGCTTTGTAGTTTAGATACTGTCTTTACTCTTTCAATTACTTTGCATATATTACTTATGTCAGCAGACATCTATATTACATCTTTTTTAGATAGCAATTAATAGGGAACTCCTGTTTTATTATCAGTGACTCCTTTATGTACCTCTCTTTTTGTGCTTTTAAATTTTTTTTTGTGAAATAAAGATTTTTTTATATTTGATCATATACTCTCTTTGTATTTCTGCTTTGCATACTATGTCTTTGAGAGTGATCTTGATATGAAAGGGAGCCAGACACTTTATGGGCTCAGCCTTATGAGCATTTGGGGCAATGTATTATTTTGGTTTATTCATTCCCTCAAAAAGTATAACTTCTCTAGCATAAAACGAGGCGTCATATAATTGCGTCATTGAAAAAATAAAAAAGTTACAACTGTTGAAACGCAAAAAGGCAAAAAAATGTGATGGTCATCAAGTACTTTTCAGGCATTCGGTTTAAGGGATTAAGGTTAGGCTAGATTTACACTGCATCGGACAAAAAATTGCCAGAAAGCAGCTGTTTTTTTCCCAATGCAGGACCACGTTTTTTTTCATGTTTTGCGCAAAACCGCGTTTCTCGTTTCTCGTTTTTTATATGTTGTATAATACGCCGGCGGCAGAAGACGAGCAGGGAAAAGACGAGCTGTGGAGACTGCAATGCGTCTTTTCTATTGCCGTCTATGGGGCCACATGAACGATCGTATCTTCGGTGCTTATAAAAAATTAAAAGCGCCAGAAATACGATCGTAATGTTGTGCAGTGTAGGCATAGCCTTATGTTCACATGGCTGATTTTCAGCACTGAATCAGCATTGAATCCTCGTCTGAAGTCTATGCTTGAGAGAGCGGATTTCAGACGAGGATTTGTTGCTGAATTTCAGAGGCATGTTTTCAGCCTCCTATATACTATAATGTGAAGGGAGGATTCAGCACGGAATATTCCTCAAGAATGGACATGTCAATTCCTTTCAACGCTGAAAAGCATCATTTGAACGAGGCAATTTTCTATTAGAAAGAATATAGAGCAGATTATAGACAGATTCTGTAGCAGATTCAGCAATAAATCGGTGCCAGAATCAGTGTCCAAATCAGCAGTGAAAATGTAGCCTTAGTAATTGTATTATTTGTAAGGGGATTGTATGCTCCTATTTTATCAGTGTATAACTGAATTTGGGAGTTTCAATATCCTAATACCTTTTTGTCTGTATTATCTTGGGGTTGGTTACATTTGCTGCCCAGCCCATTAAGCTATACTAAACTGTTTGCACTGGAGTGTCTACTGCATAAATTGTTTGCAGTGTTCCAAATAAGGAACAAACGTTTGTCAGCACAAACAATAAGGGGGAGTTCACATGTTGCTGTTACGGCACGCACTTTTGCATGCTTTAAAAGCATTAGATTCAGCGTGCAATGTCCCGAGGCGATTTCTGCCTCGTATACTTCTCTATTTCTAGATGGGTAAAATCATTGTTGCCTGACAACAATTTTACACAGCACTCAATTAGACATGTTAGAAGCGTATGTGCAGTGCGTATGTCGGTACAAATACACTGAAGTACATGCCGCAAATACGCCATGTAAACAAACCCTTACAAGACTAACCTCTCTGATAGAGCCCCAATTCTCAAGTCTAAGGGGCCGTTCACACGGTCTTTTGGGATACGATTTTGGATCCGTGTTGGATCAGAGAATTGCATCCCAAAACGCTGCGGCGATCGGATCCAACACGTATCCAACATGCAGCTGCGTGTTGGATGCAGCAGAATTGCACCATATAGTTTAAAATAGGGCTCCTGCTGTGTCTTTTGAACCAAGAATTGACTTGTCAATTCTTGGGACAGATCCGAAAGACGGAGTGAGACACGCATCAGCAATCAATCGTGTGAACGCCAATGTGTGTTTCAAGTTAAAAGCAATTTAAATCACATTGCACATTATTAGATGCATGTTTGGGTCTGTTTGGGGTCCGACAGACGGATTCAAACACGTATCTAAAAGCATATGTTCACACAGACTCAACACGCTGTGTGAACATAACCTAACACATCACTTTATGTGGGAATGACTGGTATTATAATCCATTATTTTCTCATGACACATTGTGCTTTAAGTTACTAATGCATTTTGGTTAATACAGTCCTTGTTTATTTGTGAAAAATATCAAAATGTCATGAACATTTGGAAAAAATTGCCATTTTCAAATATCTAAATTTCTAAAACAGATAGTTAAACCACACAAAATAGTATTAAGTATTCAAAAGAGCATATAGGAAGTTTTTCGTCCTCTAGGTGTTTCACAGAAATTAAAGCAGAGTGAATGGGAAATTTCATAGATGTTAACAGGGAAACACAACTCAGTATTGATTCCCTCTATTCTGCCATTTTATATATATCCCATATATGGTCCTAGTGCGCAATTTGACTCAACTACAAGCCTCAGAATAGGAGTAGTGCTTACTGGATTTTGGGGTCTCATTTTCATAAGGATTTTCTTTAGGCACCATTCCAGGTTTGCAGACACCATACGGTTGTGTTTACACGGTAAGGACAAAATACCAGTTGGTTTATTATGTTTTATTCCTCAGAAAGGGGGGCGGCTTCTGTACACGGTTTGTGGATTTAGCCGTCCCCCTTCACATTCAACGGTTCATGTTCCGCCCGAAAACTGGACAGAAGAATGAACGTGTTCTAAATTTTAAGGAACGCTGGCGGTGTAAAAAAATATCCAGGCAGAAAATCCGTGCAGTGTGAACTACTGTACAAATTTTCTATTTAAGTCTATATAAAAGGTTGACAGTCGGTTTACAGACAGTTTTCAAATCCAAAACCGTCTGTAAATCCGATTATAAACCCTGCCGTGGGGACGGGCCCTAAATAAAACTTAATAAACACCCGCAAAGACCTCATTTGGGAAACTGCGTTTCACAGATTTTTGGGTTTCATTTTATCAGCATTCACAATGCGGTATAAATGATATGATAACTTTACGAAGTAGGACAGTACAATTACAGCAATATCAATTTTATAAAAAAAATGTATGTCTCACTCCTTTTACACAATAGAAATATGCTTGTGAAAACAAGTGTTTTTATGTCGTCATAGTCTGACAGCCAGAAATTTTTTCTGTACATGGAGCTTATTAACAAAATACAGCAATCCTGGTAGTGTTGTTTATTTTTTCAGCGGTCCCCACCGGAAATAAATTAAATGTTAACACTACTTAGTAGTTGAATACGATTATAGCTATATCAAATTTTTATAATTTTTTCTGTTTTACTGCTTATACACAATAAAAACATTTAAAAAAGAAAACATGTTTTTGCATTGTTAGTCTGAGAGCCATAACTTTTTTTTTTTTGTACTGAGCTTTGCAGGAGCTTGTTCCTTGCAGGATAAGCTTATGTTTTCACTGGTACTATTTTGTGGGGCATTTATTACTTTTTTTGGAAGGTAGGATGAAAAATATACATCAATCCTGGTATTTTTTGCAGCATTCACCTTGCCATGACATGTTAGTTTTATTCTGCTGGGCGATACAATTACATTTATTTATATTGCAGCCCTTTAAAAAAATAAAACTGTATTTATTTTGTAAAACAATGTTTATGCATCGCTTGTTGATAGCCATAACTTTTTTCATTTTCCATATATGAAGTTGTGTAACAGCTCTTTTTTTGTGGGATGAACTGATGTTTTCATTGGTACCCCTTTGTGGTTAATATGACTTTTTGATTGCTTTTTATTCCATTTAATGTGCAGCAGAATGAACAAAAAACACAATTCTGCAACATGTTTTGTTGTTTCTTTTTAGGTGTTTATTGTGCGTGTTAAATAACATGATAGAGTTATAGGCTAGGTTGTTTACACACACAGCAATACCATATATGTGTACTTTTTTATTTTTTATCTTTTTGGGGTGATTGGCGTATGCAATGGGGAAGAGTAGTATGTATGTTTAACTTTATTGTTTTGTATTTTAGACTTTTTTGTTTCACTTTTTTTTTACTTTTGTACTTTTTTTTTTTTTTTTTTAACTTGTCCCAATAGGGGCCTTGACTAAGACTATACTGCTACATATTATAACGGTCAGTCACTATGCCCGATCGTGGTGACTTCACAGGAAACCTGAAAGCCTTTATTAGACTTCCGAGTTGCCGTAGAAGCCATTGGCACCTGTGATAGCGCAGCTAGATGCTGATGAAGACCAAAGGATCTCCCTCCCTCTGTCTTTCCCTTAGCTGCTGGGGTCGCAATTGACTGAATCATTGACTAATTGTATCGATCTCCAACCGGAATGGCTGGAAACATCCGGGTATGGCGGATCCTTTGGGCCCACCGTGGGTGCAGATGGTAACACTCGCGGTGGGCAGCCGAAGTGCAGGACTGGATAGCAGATGCTGGAATGGATACAGGGCACTGCAGGAGTAGTCGTTAAACGTATGGCACAGTCCAGGTGTAGCTGGTGAACGTATGGCACAGTCCAGGATGATAGCAGACTGGGTATGGCAATAGGTATCAGCAGGTATATGGCAAACTGGTGCAGCGACAGATGTCCAGCAGGAATAGATAAACGTACAAGAAACCGTGCAAATGAGTCAGCAGCAAAACAGCAGCCAGGGGTTCAAGCTCTATGTATGAGCAAACACAACAATGAACTGACCCAGAGCAGAGGTAGGAAGTTCCTTAAGTAGCCAGAGGTCACAGGTCACTGGGCCGGACATAGGAACACTGACTCTTTAAATGCCGTGCAGTGTCGCGTGCGCACAGGATGACAGGAAGCTGGAGGAAGCCATGGTGACTCAGATCTGCCAACAGGAGTGGCTGCAGGACTCGCAGGAGCTGGGACAGGTGAGTGAAAAGAGCTAGGGACACCAGGGAATATCGCAGCAGCGGCGGGACACGAGAGACACGGGCATGCTGATGGTCCATAGCAGGGGCCGCAGCGTGAACCGTGACAGTACCCCTCCGCTTAAGCCCTCCCCTCCAGGCTAGCCGGATACCCGCAAAACAGCCAGGGGTAACTACCTTCTCCTCGGTATCCCAGGAACTGTCTTCAGAGGAAGTATCCAGTGAGTCCCGGAAAACTTCTTGGACCTGGGGAGTAGAAGAAGAAACAGTAGGCAGGGGGTGGAGTGGGTTGGATGTCAGAGGTGTCTTGACAGACCAGAAGCTCCTCCTGCACTTGAGGTTCCTCCACAGGCAGAACAGCAGAAATGGGCAGAGATACGGATGTGCAGGACTGCTCCAGATGGATGGGTTTGAGTCAGCGAGAGTGGGAGTGCTTACCCCATTGGACAACTTCACCCGTTTTCCAATCCAGGGATGGGCTGTGAAGCTGCAACCATGGAAGCCTGAGCAGGACTGGAGCAGACGAACTTGGCAGGACATTGAAGGACAGCTTTTCTGGGTGGGAACTTCCAATTCTGAGAGACACAGACAGGGTATGGAACTGGACTGGCTCCTTCAGGATCTCCACGTTGATTTATGAGAAACATAGGGGATTCTCGAGATGGGAGACAGGCAAGCTGAACTTCTCCAGCAGAGACGGATGAAGGTCTCAAAGGAGCCGGAATCCAGCAGAGCATGAACTTCATAGGCAGCACCAGAAGACAAACGGAGAGACCGGAGTGGTCAGACGGGGAGCAGAGGCATCTTTATTCAGGGTTACTTCACCCACAACACCATGGCACTGAAGTCTCCAGGGCGCAGCAGGGCGGACTGGGCAGTTTTTCAGATAATGTCAGGCACCACCACAGTTGAGGCATAGATTTAAGCTGCGTCGACGGGTGCGTTACTCTATGGAGAAATGAGTGCGCTTGACTTCCATAGGCTCATCTTGGAGGAACACAGGTGCCAGGTGAGGTTGACTCGGGTTTCAGGAACAAGTCGCGGAGGCTTGCGAGGCCGGGAGGACACTGGCTGCTTATGTAGCTCAAGCTCCCTCTCGTTAAAACGGATGTCAATCCGGGTAGCAAGATCGATGAGGTCGTCCAGGTTGGTAGGTAGGTCACGACCAGCCAACTCATCCTTGATGCGTCCATTAAGGCCCCCCCAGAAGGCAGCAATGAGGGCCTCATTGTTCCAAGCAAGCTCGGAGGCCAGGGTACGGAACTGGATGGCATACTGGCCCACAGTGGAGTCGTGTTGACGGAACCGTAGCAGAGAAGATGCAGCAGATGTGTTGCGCCCAGGTAGCTTGAAGGTTTTACGGAAGGCATTCAGGAACTCCCGGAGGTCCTCTGTCAGCGGATCCCCTTTCTCCAACAGAGGTTTGACCCAGGCCAAGGCTTCACCTGACAGCAGGCTGATGATGGAGTCTACCTTGGCACGGTCAGAAGGGAACTGATGAGCCAGAACCTCAAAGTGGATTGTGCACTGATTGATGAAACCGCGACATGTATGGGGGTCTCTGGAATAACGGGCAGGCAGAGGCAGTTGCAGGCTGGGACTGGACATAACAGCAGGAGGAGGAACCACAGCAGGTAGCGGAGCAGGTGTAGGTGCCAGTGCAGACACGACTTCGTCCAGATGGGTGGTGATGGTCTGCAGCTTCTGAAACAACTGCTCAAGATGGACACCATGACGGTTCACCATGGCTACAATGTGAGGCAAGGTCACTCCAGCAGGATCCATAGTTTATGGTCAGTTCGTACTGTAACATACCTCCCAACTTTTAGACATTGCAATGAGGGACACATTAGGTCACGCCTCTAACCACACCCAAACGTATGACATCACACCAGGACACACATCTAACCACGCCCAAATGTATGACATCACAACAAGATAAGCCTCTAACCACGCCCCACCTAACCATCATGCCCCGCCTCCTTCAGCAGACCAGCGCCAACACAACAACAGCGTTACTGGGGATGTTCCACAATGCAGCACAATGTGTTCCACTACTTTTTGACAGTTAGACAGGGCAGGGAGGCATATATGTGAGAGACAGGACTTGTAGCATATACCTAGGCTGGGGCTTTAGAATAGATGGGTGTAGAGGCGTGTTTAGTGCCTGCAGGTAAATGGGAGAGGAGTGCGTAGAGCAGCACTACATTTATCTGCAGGCACATATGGAGGGTTTAGTGTAGCATCAGCAGCACAGTATATGAATTATAATAGCAAACAGATATCTGGGGATTTAGTGTAGCGTTGTACAGCAGCAGGCAGATATGTGCTGCAAAAATCTGCCTGCTCCTATAGATTGCCACACTAAATGCCCCCACATCATCTGCCTACTACTATAGCTCATTTACTGTGCTGCTGATGAGAAAAGGGGCTTTACTAAAGGGATCACACAGCGGGGGGGAACAAAAGGGGTACAGTTCTACGGGGCCCGGTGGCTTGGGGGGCCCCCGCGGCCCCCCGGGGGAGCTCTATCACCTCTGCACCCCCAGAAAGCCCCTTTGGGGCCCCCCGCCATGAACACAACGTATACCCACAGGGGGCTGAAGGGGGGGGGGTATAACCTACAGGGGGCTCTAAAGGGGGGGGACTATACCTACAGGGACTTAAAGGGGGGGGGGCATCCCAAGGGGGTTAAAAAGGGGGGGGGGGAAAAACCCATACCAAGGGCTTAAAGGCAGGGGGAACTATACCCAAAGGGGGGGTCTAAAGGGGGGGGAGAAAAAAACCTACAGGGGGGGTCAAAGGGGGGGAAATACCTACAGGGGGCTTGCCTTCCTCCTAAGAGGGGACTAACTAAGGTCCTCTACATATGCTGCAACTATACTCTAATGTGGCTCTATGAGAGGTGCTATACTAAGCTCAAAGTCGGGGCTATAACTACAGGGAGCAAGGGGGGGGACTACCACAGGGGCTTGGGGGGGGGAACACCTACAGGGCCCAAGGGGGAGACTATACCTACACCTGGGGCTACCCCGGAGATGCTCTTCAGGGCCGGCAGGAAAAACTATACCTACAGGGGGCTCTGAAGGGGGGGAGAACTATACCTACAGGGGGTTCTAAAGGGGGGGGGGACTATACCTACAGGGGGCTCTAAAGGGGGGGGACTATACCTACAGGGGGCTCTAAAGGGGGGGGAACTATACCTACAGGGGGCTCTAAAGGGGGGGAGAACTATACCTACAGGGGGCTCTAAATGGGGGTGCTATACCTCAAGGGGGCTCTAAAGGGGGGACTATACCTACAGGGGCTCTAAAGGGGGGGGAACTATACCTACAGGGGGCTCTAAAGGGAGGGAGAACTATACCTACAGGGGGCTCTAAAGGGGGGGGGAACTATACCTACAGGGGGCTCTAAAGGGGGGGGGAACTATACCTACAGGGGGCTCTAAAGGGAGGGGGACATACCTTACAGGGGGCTCAAGGGGGGAAGGACTATACCTACAGGGGGCTCTAAAGGGGGGGAGAAGTATACCTACAAGGGGCTCTAAAGGGGGGGGGACTATACCTACAGGGGGCTCTAAAGGGGGGAAGAACTATAACTACAGGGCTCTAAAGGGGGGGGGAGAACTATACCTACAGGGGGGCTCTAAAGGGGGAGAACTATACCTACAGGGGGCTCTAAAGGGGGGGAGAACTATACCTACAGGGGGCTCTAAAGGGGGGTGGAGAACTATACCTACAGGGAGCCTAAAGGGGGGGGGAGAACTATGCCTACAGGCGGCCCCAAAGGGGGGGGAGAACTATCCTACAGGGGCTCTAAGGGGGGGGAGAACTATGCCTACAGGGGGCCCTAAAGGGGGGGAGGAGAACTATGCCTATAGGGAGCCCTATTGCTTGGGGGGGGGGGAGAACTATGCCTACAGGTGGCCCTCAAGGGGGGGGAGAGAACTATACCTACAGGGGGCCCTCAAGGGGGGGGGAAACTATACCTACAGGGGGCCCTAAAGGGGGGGGGAACTATGCCTACAGGGAGCCCTAATGCTTGGGGGAGGGAGAACTATGCTTACAGGGGGCCCTCAAGGGGGGGAGGAGAACTATGCCTACAGGGGGGGACTATTCTGCCTACAGGGGGCCCTAATCTACAGGGGGACTATTCTGCCTACAAGGGGGCTCTAATCTACAGGGGGGTACTATTCTGCCTACAAGGGGGCTCTAATCTATGGGGGGGAACTATTCTGCCTACAGGGGGCCCTAATCTACAGCGGGGACTATTCTGCCTACAAGGGGGCGCGAAACTACATGGGGGCGGATATTCTGCCTACAAGGGGCTCTGATCTACAGGGGGGGGAAACTATTCTGCCTACAAGGGGGCTCTAATCTACAGGGGGGGAACTATTCTGCCTACAAGGGGGCTCTAATCTACAGGGGGGGAACTATTCTGCCTACAAGGGGGCCCTAATCTACAGGGGGGGGGGACTTTTCTTTCCTACAATGGGGCAAATAATCTACAGAGGGCCCTATTCTACCTACATGGGTGGCCTAAGCTACAGTGGGCCCCCATTCTACCTTTCATAGGAACCCTAAGCTACTGCCCGGGGGCCCGAAACTGCCTACATCTCTCCAAGCTACATAGCTACTGCCCGGTGGGTGCTAAGCTACCTAGCTACCGCCCGGGGGCCCCGTTGTACCTACATACTGAGTGGGGGTGCCCCATTATTACCAGGGGATAATTCTTACCATTTGGGCCATTATAAATGGGGAGTTTGTATATGAGGGGAGGGGGCACTCACTTGGGAAAATGATTAAAAAAAGTGAGGAGTCTCAGGTATTTGTGTTGTAAATTCTACAGGGACGAGTGGTGGATGGAGCAAGTCATCATGGAGGTCTGGACCGAATAGAGAAGAAAAGAGAAAGTGAACGACTCCTCAGACAAGACGTCACCTGTGAGGCCCTAAATGTAAGTAAACTATTTAAAAAGCACCTGTGTATCTGATATCTACCACTTTATGGTCACTGTATGGAGGTAATATACAGTCTGCAGAGCCTGTGTACACTAGTATATACCACTATATGGTCACTATATTGCGGTATTATTGGTCTTTGTGTACTGATCAGTAATAGTGTAGGGGTATTATTCAGTCACTTTGTGGTCATGTTCTGGCGGTATAATCAGGTTCCTATGTAATAGGGTTATTAGTAATGTTGGTCTTGGTATAGTGGGATTTGTTTGGTAGCAGTATGATGGTGATATGTATGGCGAGGTATTTGCCCCTTGTATTATCTACATTATCTAACAGTGTGTCCTGGTGAATGTTTGTGGTGAGGGAGGTGGGCGGGGAGAAGGAGGGGGGGTAGTATGCCCCATCCAAAAGTTTGCTTTGGGGCCCTGGCTTCTCTAGTTACGTCTCTACACACAGTATATTAAGTATAGTAGCGGGCAGATGTCTGATAAGGTGTAATTAGTGCAGCACAGTACAGTATATTGTGCTGCACTAAATCTCCCTCCTCTGCCTGCTGCTATTCTCATATACTGTGCTGCTGCTGCTGATGGTGGAGGTTTAGAGCAGCACAGAGTGTATACCAACCAAGTATAGTAGTAGGCACTTGCCTGCTACTATACTCTCATTTTCACATACTGGAGACAGTAGAGAGAGCAGGACACAGCAGACAGTTAGGGCTCAGTCTGCAGGCACAGGACAAGGTGGGGGCAGGGTGTTTCAGTCACTGACTGATAACCCTGTACTCAAGGAGAAGGCAGGAGCCGAGCCGATTCACTCTCGGGGGCTGGAACACAAAGAGCTGCTGTTCCTGTGCTCAGTGAAGGGACGTGCAGCAGCTACGGGCGCACAGTGGTTTCCCTGATGAAGACGCAGGGGCAGTACAGTCACAGAACACGGAGGTGGGGGGGCGTGGTCAGAACCCTGTGCAGCCTACAAGTCGGGACTTCTCTCTGTCTTGCAAATCGTGCATGTCCCGCTGAAAAGGTCAGTCGTTCCACATTTACAATGGACAAGTGGGTTCTCCTTGGTGTAACGATGGCCCCGCCGCACCGAACACCTGCTCTGATGCCACACTACTGGCCGGGCAGGACAGCTTCTCCACTGCAAACTCGGCAAGTTGCGGCCACACATCCAGTTTGGCTGCTCAGTAGTCCAGCGGATCTGCCTGAGGTGGCAGAGTGCTGTATAGGTAGGCCACCACCTGTTGGTTCAGGGTCTGCTCCAGGTCCTGCTGCTGCTGGTGAGTGCCCTCCTCACTAGGCGGGTGAAGTGACTCAAGACTTAGGTTGCTGCTGATGGAGCTGGTACTGGTCCTACCCCCCCACTTTCCCACAGCAGCCGTGACAGTGGTACATGAGCGCTGAGGAACCCCCCGGTCAGACCTGTCAGAGGAGGAACGATGCCGCACATAGGCAGTGGCCAACTGAATACGGAGGATTTCCCTATAGTATTTCAGTTTGTCCTCCCTCTCAGCAGCTGGAAAAAAGGCTCCCATTTTGGACCGGTAGCGAGGGTCCAAGAGGGTGGAGAGCCAGAAGTCATCCCTCTGCCGGATGGTGACTATTCTGCTGTCACTAGCCAGGCAAATCAGCATGCTGCGGGCCATGTGCGCAAGTGACTCTGAGGGACTCCCTGCCTCCATCTCCACTGTATACTGCCATGGTGCTTGGGTGTCATTTGCCTTCCTCATCTCCATCTACCTCCTCCAGCTGCTCCTGCTCCTCCTCTCCTGTCATCTGGATAGAAAAACCACTCATTTCACCAGACAATGCTTGTGCTCCAATGTCCTCCTCCTCCTCCTCCAGTTCAGTCCCCACCGGACTCATGTGGCCGTGAGATGTAGTCGCCACGTCTCCAGTCCCTGTCCAGACAGATTTTTAAGCATCTGTTCCAGGATATGAAGCATTGGAATGACGTTATTCATCCCGTAGTCCTGGCAACTGACAAATAACGTCGCCTCCTCAAATGGCCTCAGCAAACGGCAGGTGTCACGCATGAGCTGCCACTGGCTGACATCAAAGTTACACAGGGGAGTACTCCTGTCTGTCTGGATCATCAAAAAATCATTAATCGCCTTTCTCTGTTCATACAGTTGGTGCAACATGTGCAGGCTGGAATTCCAACGGGTGGAAACATCGCATATCAGCGTGTGTCTGGAGAGGCCGTTCTGCCGCTGCAACTCTAGGAGGGGGTGCCTGGCTTTGTAGGAATGGATGAAGTGCATGCACAGTTTCCTGGCCATTTTCAGAATCTTCTGAAGATCGGTGGAAGACTTCAGGAACCTTTTCACAACCAGATTGAACACGTGCACCATGCAGGGCGCATGGACCATCCCTCCTTGGTGCAGCATGGACACAATATTCCTCCCATTGTCCATCACCATGGTTCCGATTTGCAGTTGCCACGGAGAAAGCCACACATTGATTTCTTGCTGCATGACTTGGAGCCGTTCCTCCCCTGTGTGACTTCGTTCGCCGAGGCACGACAGATGCAGAACTGCGTTACACCGCTGTTCCCTACACATGTGGTATGATGGAGCAGTACTTGTGGAGGCTGAGATGGTGGTGGTGGTGGAGGAGGAGGAGGCGGACATAGGCGCAGGAGCCGCAGTTTGACCACGTGAAGGAGAAAGCAGCGTCTCCTGTCCAAGTTGTTGGTGAGGCTGGGCAGGAAGCAAATTCACCCAGTGGGCCGTAAAGGACATGTACTGGCCCTGACCGTAGTTACAGCTCCACACGTCCGCGCTGCCTTGCACCTTGGAACAAACCAATAAGCTCATGGACTGGCCCACCTTCTGTGCTACATATTTGTGAAGGGCTGGTACTGCCTTTTTGGAAAAGAAATTACGACTTGGAACTCTCCACCTCGGCTCGGCACAAGCCATTAGTTCTCTGAAAGGTGCAGAGTCCACCATTTGGAAAGGGAGGGACAGCAATAGCAACAACTTGGACAGGAGCATGGTCAGCTGCTGCACCTTAGGATGGTTGGACGTATACTGTTGTCTCTTTGCAATCGCCTCGTTGAACGACTGCTGGCACCATGAGTAGCGAGGAGCAGGAGCATCTGGACCGGGAGATGATGGCAAAGAGAAACAGCTCCCTTCTGCAGAGGTGGTGGAGCCTTGACTGGCTGCAATGGCATGCGTGCCACTGGGCGCTGCTGCTGTTGCTGCGGCGGCAGGATGGACCACCACATCTGAGCCATGTTTCTCCCAGGCCGGATGGTGACGCTGCATGTGTTGACGCAGGGCCGTGGTGCCAATGTTAGCTAAGTGGCCACGCTTCACTTTCTGCCCACAGATTCTACATATACCCATGTTCAGCTCCTCCGGTGTCAGCTACTGCCACACCGCTGAGTAGCTGTTTTTACCACCAATGCTCCGCACTGAGTGACTACTACCGCCGCTGCCTCGCTGAGCCCCTGTGCCGCTACTTTCTTGGACCTGCGAAGCGGGTTTTCTACCCCGTGGCCGTTTGGCTCCTGACCTCGCACTGCTGCTACCCTGCTGACTCACGGCCACACTACCCACTTGCTGGCTGCACTGCTGCCTGGCGCGCAAGCTGACGCCCTCTTCTCCTGACGATGATGAAGCCCTTGCTTCACCCGACTCCCAAGTGCGGTCGGCTACACCATCATCGATTATTGTTGGATCTTCACTGCTGTCCTCCTCAATGGTCTTGGTATGCAGAGACTGACCCCTCACAACATGACCTCCCATGCCACTCTCCACATCCATACTTTGCCGCCTACTGCAAGAAGCAGGGAATGTCGGCCCCACTTCTTTGCTGCCAAGTAGCTGCTGACTGTCCTCAATTTGTTCATCCTCGCTGTATAGTGGAGCTGAACCCAGATCACACAGTAGATCTCTGGCTGAGGGAACCGGACAGGACAGAGGCGGGTTGAGGACAGGTGAGGGCTGCTGACCCGCTCCCGGGCCATGCCAACTAAGGGTTTTGTCTGACGTTTCCACCGACTCTTGGCTGGGGTTGTCAGATGTCACCTGGAAGGAAGTGGATGACCTAGTCAACCAATTAAGAACCCTTGGGTTGCTGGTCAACACACGGCCGCTAGATGACACCAGCAGTTCTGGCCTCACAGTGTGACCCCTGCTGCGACGTCCCCTTACTGTGCTGCGACCTGTGCCTGCTCCAGGAATGTTTGTGCCACAGCCACTCGCATGTGAAGAGCCTGCCACCTCTCTGTCTGACATACTGTTTGCTCAAAAATTTACAGACTCTGTTTAATGAAGATATCTGTATATGATAAATACACACCCTGTATTTGACTCCAAATTAAGCCACTAACAGTCTTGGGTAACCCTTGGATATAAATTGCGCTACAGAAATCACCAGGAAGAAATTAACTGGTATGTGGCGTGTAAAAACGCCATGTATTTTACTGAATACAAAAGCAAAAACAGGCTTAGATAACCCTTGGATATTCAATGTGCTCCAGAACTGACCAGATGGCAATACAGTAATGGTAATATGGGGGGGGGGGGGGCAGAATTAGACCCACACTGGACTTGAATTACAATACCCCACAAACAGAATCAAAATTATAACGGAAGAGGAGCATTCTCTGATAAAAGCAGTGACCCCCCCCCCCAAATTCACTGTTAAAAACAAATTTCTTTTGTGTGAGATCTCTGCAGCAGCAGCTGCAGCAGCGGCACAACGAGAGCAGTGTGAGCAGCCAGCGTCGCGTCCAGAATTATATAGTGTGGTAACGTCACAGAATCGTCACAGAATCCCTCCGGTCTCTGATTGGCTTCATGTCTGCACATGTCATTAAGGGTGTTCCTTTCTTCCTCCCAGAGTTCTTTGCCCGATGTAACGCCATGCGCTTGTGGCCATTTTATCAATTAAAAACACGCTTCGTTCCCGCGAATTACCCCAAACATCGACTTCGTTCAGAACCAAAGTTTTCCTGAAATTCTAAACGAAGTCCACTTCGTTAGATTCGATTCGCCCATCTCTAAATGCTATCCCAGGATCAGATTTGCAGTTCTGTACCATCACCAGTCACTGGGGTACGGCCTACAGCTGAAGAGGAATGTTACTTCATATAAAGCTGTAAAGCATCTCTTGTTTTCTTTGCAGGCCCAGGATCTCACAACTAACATTCTTTATCAATGTTAAAAGTTGCTGCAGCAACCCAGATGAAGTGACAATGATTCCGGGAACATTGGCCTGTACAGTAACTACTGCAACATCAAAATGCAAGTCAATCTCCCTTAGTGTCCAGGAAGCATTTATGTTGCCCAAACCCTTGTTGCCGTCAGGGACATTTTGAAGTCAGTGTCTTTTCGCAGTGATATCTGTGCTACTACAAAAAAAGGAAATGATGTGAAATTCATTTGTTTATTTAACTACAATCTATGGAGTATAGTGTTTCATTGTTTTTTATGCAATTCAAAAATGTTGTCCTATCAGAACAGCCCAAATCTATTAGTATATGCAGTGTATATGTATTGTTTAGCAGCAGCTGGGAAGGTCTATAATGGTGTATATGTCCCAGCCAGGTTCTTCACATATACCTGGTAGATAATGTGGTAAGCGACTAAAGTAATGGTTCTGCCTTGTGGCAACGGCAGATAAATGTCACCAGGGAACTGGTCTTGGTTAAGTAAGAACCTTTAGATTAGGTGTGTCAGATCTGGGATGGCTCTTAGGGTCTGTTCACATGGCGTAATTGGGGCGCGTACAGGGTTTATATGGACCCAAACACGCATCTTAAAGTGTATGTTCACACGGACCCAAAACACCGTGTGAACATACCCTAAGGGTGCTTTCACACGGTGCGTATTTAGTGCGCTGTTTTGCAGAAGTGCACAGCAAAAACTGCACCACAAACACACTGTGTGAAAGCACCCTGGAGAAAACTGGATATTGCATCTTAGGCCCTTTAACACGAATAAGAGTTGTGATAACATCCACAACCAATATAATAATATGTATTTTTTAATTAGAAAAAAATATAAAGCATGCAAACCTCAGCACAGAACATATATTTATAGTAGTAACTTATTCAGATATACACTGTAAGTGTATGTTCACACGGCGTAATTGCCGGGCGTACAGTACACCCCGAAATTACGGCGGGTGTTCGGGAGTGGCGCTAATACATGCGTACTCCAGCAGCCCACCGGCCCCATAGACATTCATTACTTGCGGTGCGTATTCACCGCAAATAATTGACATGTCATTTATCTTCCTGCGCCTACAATACGATCGTATTGTACGACCGAGGAGAGGAGTCGTAATCCATAGTTCTCTATGAGAACTGTGGATTACCACAATTTCGCCGCGCATCTCGCCCGTATCAGAGCGCAAATAGGACGCGAAATGCGTGCCGAGATTTGACCGTGTAAACATACCCCAAATTGGACATGTTTGTTTATGTAATCACAATGTATAAACACATTTCTCAGAACAAATAAAAACATATCTGGAGGCAAATGTAAATTTTCCATATGATATAGAAATCGGTGTCTAGTTATAGCACAGTGTAGGTGTGAAATCTGACTCCACACTGTATATGGTTCATTGATAAAGTCTATGCGTAGTAATAGACGACTGCATGGTACAAAACTTCAGAACAAAGGTTGTAATAATAAAAACAAATCAGTACCACACGTGGCAGGTGACACCAGTCTTCAAGTAAAAGCATTTCATGAAGGTAATCTCACCCTCTGGATTTCACCTTTGCTGAAACTAAAAGATCAATGTTTAAAAATTAATTTTGTAAAATATCAGCTAAGCAAATACTGCTAATAGGGAAAGGATAAGGTAATGAATCCAGTGTTAGATTAGCAAACATGTCACGTCTCCATGAAAGGAAAGTTTGGTGAGCTGCCACCTCACTACATTGCCTGGTAAACAGGTGCCCAAATGAAAAGCAAAATATCTGCTCTTGATCCTTTTCATCACTGGAAATTTAAGCTGCTTGGCAACACAAAAACAAAAAAACACTGAGAAAACACTGGTCAGCCACATTTAGAGCACAGTACTCTGTCCCCTCATTACAATGTCCAGGGCCACTCTTATTCTATGACTAATATTAAAGCTGTCATAGGAATAAAAAAACAAAAACAATAGTATAGCTGGATCTGTAACATAATAGACACCAACGGCACCTTATTGACCCTATTCACAGCAGCCGGGAACCTAATGAGGGCTCCTACACTTGCCATTTTACTGCCCCTAAATAGGAGAACTGTAATAACACAATATCCTACAATTTATCTGTATTGCAGAATGGTGTACAAGTGTTAGTGCCCCCTAGTGGTCAAATACCCTAGGAGGTCTAAAATTACAAGTAAAAAAGTTAAAAACCTTTACATTTCCTCATTTTAGAAGCAAAAAATGTAAAACCTTTAAAAAAATTAAACATAACTGGTGTCACACCATCTATAAAAGTCCGATCTATCATTATGTAACCTTATAAATCCCACACAGTAAATGCCATAAAATACCCAGTAGCAAAACTATATCTTTTACACAAAAATAAAAAGCGATCAAAAAATCACAGGTATCCAAAAATGGTACCACTAAAGACCACACTTCAGTCTGCAAAATAAGCCTTCACACAGATTCTTTGTCTGAAACGCCTTAAAAATCACACTAAATACAGTAAATTACTGTAGTGTAGGCATAGTGTCACGTCAAAAGGGGGTGCAGTGAGCCCTAACTGGAGCCCTAACCAGCCCACTGTCCCTGCCTACTTGACATGCTGCCTGAGGTGGCAGACACCAACTGGGCAACAGTCCCTGTGCTGCTAAAGTGCTGGGGCCGTCAGGAGGAAGAAGTATCAGGCAGTCAGGGTCAATAACCAATCACCAATAACCAGAAACGCCAAGCCACAAATCGGAACCAAAGAGAAACCGTATACAAGCCGAGGTCAAAAGCATAAACGGGAGCGAGGTACAAAATCAGTGTGCAAGACAGGGTCAGGAAACAAACCGAAGTCAGGTATGCAAACAAACGAACAAAGCACAGGTAATAAGGCAGCCAGGAGAATATTGCAGGCGAGGAACTCAGCCTGCAGGGAGTGATTCACGGATACCGCCCCTGTAGCTGATTGGAACGACCTCCGGGTCCTCCCATTGACTGGTGTGACACGCCCCCTGTCCGGAGTTGCTGGGTCTCAGTCACTCACACAGCTTCCAGCAGACTGTGTATCAGGGTGGGGTCGCAATTCAGCAGCTGCAGACAGTTGCTCCCTGCAGGCTGAGCATCACCTAGCCCTGACAGTACCCCCACTTTTAGGAGGGGCCACCGGACCCTTCCCTGGTCTGGGTTTGTCCGGGTGAGATTCATGTAATTCCTTTACCAGGTGATCAGTATTAATGGATTTCGCTGGAACCCATGATCTCTCCTCAGGACTATAACCCTTCCAATGGACCAGGTACTGCAGTGACCTTTGGACCTTACGGGAACCCTCTATACAAACTGGAGGAGGAGGCCTAGAGGGCGGAGTCACAGGCTGAATGCACCTCTTTGTGTATACGTAGAGAAGAGGGTAATTTCAGACGATATGTCACCTGAACCACATATAGACCTACAAATCGCAGCTCAAGTTTACCTGAGTGAACTTTCAATTGCAGATTTCACGTGGATAACCATACTTTATCCCCAACCACAAACCCTCTAGAACAAAGACGCCATCTATCAGAATTTTTCTTTTAGATGTTCTGGGTATGAACTAAGTTCTTCTGAACTTGGGCCCATGCTGTGCACAGATCTTTAATGATAACATCCACCCTGCATTGATCAGACGTAGCACTGGAAAATGAGGCATGTCTTGGGTGAAACCCATAGTTGCAATAAAATGGTGAGGTACCAGACAAACTACTATCCTGATTAGGGATGAGCGATTATAATCGACAAAGTTGAAATCTGCACGGATTTTAGGTTGATCGGAAATCATAAAATAATTTAGGTGAGAATCTGCGCATAATCTATTACTATCGTGCCAATTCGGCGCTTCCTGTCATTTTGGAGGCGAGCAAATCAGCTTAGAGCATAAAGCTGGGTGTGCGACGTCATGACTGTGATGTGTATGGTTGTCATTGGCTGGAAAAAATACATTCCCTCGTTTTGATAGAAAGCCCTTTCTGTCAATCGTGTGTCACTTTTTTCCAAAAGAGCAAGACATGTGTTAACTCTCCTCAATACAGCTCATCTCAGTCAGAGACACAGTTCTCTTTGTTCACAAAGAAAACTATGCTTTTAGCTGTGAACATTAAACATAGTAGATTAGAAAATTTTCAGTTTTATTCGGCGAGACTTTTAAAAAAACCCATTAGCCTGTACAGCTCTGGGGGGGGGGGGGGGGGTTTGGGGTGCGGGCGAAACAGACAGACGGCAGGTTTTTGAAAGGAAAATGTATTTTGCAGCCCAGACTCTCTTTGAACCTGCATTGAAATGGTTTTTTTCACCGTTTTTTGGGCCACCCCTTTTGCCCTGAGGTGAAAAAGTACCTTTTATTTTGGCAGCCCGTTTTGTTCAAAGGCCCACCTTGTATTTACTTTAGGTACAAAAATTTATCTGTAATGTGTTGATTTATAGGTGAAAAAACCCACCTTTTATTATCCGTACAAAATTTAAAATGGGTTTTTTTTCATTTTGGGCGCGGAGCCCAAGGGCCACCTTGTACTTACATTGGGATACAAAATTACTAGAAACGCGTTGTTTTCATAGGTGCAAAAACCACCTTTTATTAACCGTACACAATTTAATAAGGTGATTTTCACTTTGGCGCGGGCCTTTTTTTTTCAAAGACCCACCTTTACTTATTTTTAGGATACAGAAATTTTTAGTAATTGCAGGATTTTTTACTGGTGCAAAACCCCCCTTTTTTATCCTTTAAAACTTTTAAATAGCTTTTTTTTTCACTTGGTGCGGCCATTTTTGGGTTCAAAGACCCTTTTGTTTTAAATTTGAATAAAAAATTTTTTGTGGTAATGTTTTGTATTTCATTGGGTGAGAAGCCCCTTTTATTTCCCTAAAAAAATTTAAATAGCTAATTCCCTTTTGGGTTGGCCAGTGTTTTTAAATACCCACCTTTACTTAATTTTGGATACAGAAAATTTGTAGTTCTGTTGGTGTATTTCATTGTGCAAAAGCACAGTTTTTTAAACCTATAACTTTTAAATAGCTTATTGGGGCCCCTAGTTTTTTTCAAATGCCACGTTGTACACAATTCTGATAGAAATATTTTCTAAAAACGTTCTCGTTTGTCATTGCTGCAAAAAAAAATTTCTCATCCATGAACTTCTGAATATTTTATTGCCTCGTGAATCTCATTTGGGCGATAGTGACTTGTATTTTTTTTGTTAAACAAAAATTCTTAGTCCTACTGGGCAGTTGTAAATCCTGGGACTAAAGGGGAAGAACACTGTTATTTTGTCTTATTTTTTCTTCCACCAACCGCTTTACAGGTTTCGCTAGAAAATTTCTTTCTAATCCTAGTTGGCTGTGGGAAATTGAGGGATTTAAAGAATAGCTGTGATTTCCCATCTTTTAATAAAACTGTCAAAAACCTTTTCCCAACCTTCTTAAATTTTTTTTCTTTCTGAACAATGCAGGGGGGTAAGCGAGCAAAGGGGTGTAGGACAAGGAGGTAGAGGTACGAAAAAGGGTGCTCCTTCCATTGTGGCGACAACCGCAACCCAGGATTCGGTTGTGGGACCGTCGGGCCTGTCATCGCTGGGTCGGGGGCCCTGGAATTAGTAATGAACACGTCCCCAATCTGTTCTTCATGTTAATGAAACCCTCATACAGCAGTTCTTACCCCCCTCTCCCCCCCAGTCAGGCCACCAATGTCGTCATCATCATCGTAGCCCTCCAACATAAAGCAAGGGCAGCCCAAATGTCAACTCGTGACCCCCCACTGGGATAATCCTTTTTGAAGCCCTTTTTGTGACAAAAGGGGTTGAGGTCAAAGGCATTTAAAAAGATAAAAGGGGCCAAAAGGGGTTTTTTGTCGCTTTGACGCCTAGTTACGATGCCATCAGAGGGAGAAGGAAGACGGTCAACCCCCAAAAATCCCGGGCGTGGGCAACGCCTTGCATTTCCTCTTGTTTAAATCCCACCCCTGATGCAAATTTAAGGCGGGGAATTCAACTGTTTTGATGATGATTAGACTTTGCGGACCAACGTGGTCTTTTCAGCAAATTTGCTTGCGAGCGCTTCATCATGGACGGGGAAAACGAGGGGGTAGTGTCGTACGGCCCCCGAAAAAAAGGGAAGGGGGCGGAAGCAAAGTCCGCTAATATTCCCCCAGCCATGATCAGCGGAAACACCGCTCCTCGCTTATCCCCGTCGAAAAGGCCCCGGACTTCTCAGCCTGGGCCTTTTTTTAAGCAAGCCCCCTGTTCACCCACGATGTCAAACCGCCTTTCCCCAAACGCTCAGTAGAGGCAAGAATCTTAGGTGTTTAACCCCCACCAAAAGTTATCACATGCAGCAAATGCATGAGTTGAAATGGAGGAAAACCCTTGGGGCCCAAAAAAAAACCACAACGATTCCAGGCTTTCCAACCACTGTCACACCCCCTTTTCCGCCTCCCCTCCTCCCCCCACCCCAAACGTTCCTCACTGCCCAGTCTCTCAGAGTCATGATCAGGATCAGCCTCCGCTTCAGCCTCCACCATCGCCCAGTACCCCCAAGACCCTCCTACCCCTTCTCCTTCCACCAGTTTGATGCCTGCACGCCGTACAGCGGCCAGTCTACAGCCACCTTTGTTACCAGGTTTTTGGGGGAAAGAAACAGTTTAACCCAAACCATCCCCAAAACCAAAAGCCCAGTGCCCCCATTGCCCGGCTTTTTGGCCTTGGAAAAGTTTTCCTTTCCGTTGGGGCACAGATGGTTCCGCCCCTATGGCCCCTTGCCTGCCCCCCAATACCCGATGCCAGCCCGGGATTTCTTTGCCAGAAAACCGTCCCTGCCCTGGCCCGCCCCCTGTCATCTAAAATTTTAAGAGCTTGTCTGCACGTGTCCGGGAAAGTCCTGTGACCAGGACAAAATGATAATAAGCACGGCCCAAAGGGCCCCATATCTCGTGACAGCTCACTGGTGAGTGGGTGGATGTCTCTGTTTGGTGAGGTGGCTCTAGGGTCGGGCAAGCTCTTCAAAACCGCAGGGATGGTGCGGGTTTTTTTCCCCCCCAAAGGGCCCCCTGGTGGCCACGGCCCATAGAAACCAGGTCGGGTTTTAAATTAATCTGTCTGGAGACCGTCAAGTCACAACTGTGGACGTCTCTTCATAACAAGCCGAACGCTGGGTGGGGGACAAGTACCTTGTGCCAGGGCAAAATTTGGGGTCGATTTAAGTCGAAAATTGCTGGGGCACATCCCCGCCTGGGACATGTCATGAACCTTGTCGTCCAAAATTTCTAAAGCGCTACCCGGTTGGACTGCCCGCGCGGAAGGTCGAGGTCTGAGCTCAAACTTCCGCCCTTTACCCCCTGCTTCGTCCCCCCCTGGTGCGTTTTTTAGCTCACTCACCCCCCCCATCAACCGTCTCATTGTTGACATGGCAACCACGGGGGAATTCCCCCTCCACATGCCCAGGATTTTGGCAGCAGGCAAGCCATTACACAATAGAAGGGACACAGGCCTAAAGCACGGGGGGACCCCCGGGGTTTTTGAGCCCCCGAAGGGGGAGGCGGTGAAAGGCTCTCACCTCCTTGCCAGTTTGAAGAACCACCAAAAGGTCAGTGCGGACAATGCCCCTTGTCAGCATGAGCATTTTGGTGATCTTTGTTCTGGAAAAATCGTTGGCACTTGAAACATCAAGTCCCACCAGCGACGGGGAGGGGGCGGGCACAGATGCGGGGCAGGAGCCCTCTCTCGCGAATCCCAAAGGCCCCACATTTCACTTTTATCGGTCTTCATTAGGCAGTGGTTCGGGGGCCAGGCTAGTTCAAGGGCGGCGCCCAGCTCCCCGGGGGGATCATTTTAGGCAAGTAGGGGTTGTTTAACTGTTCCGAAGGGAATGGAGGAGGGGGATGATGAGGAGAGGTATTCTGGACAGACGTTCCGCATCCCCGTTGGAAAGAGGTTGGGCCAATTTGAGGGGAGGAGGAAGATGAGGAAGTCAGTTTTCTGTGCCCCTCGACCCAGAGGCCTTTTGGGGAAAACAAGGGCCCCTCTCTCACATAGTGCTTGGATGCTCCATTTCCTCCAAAATGATCCTCTATAAAGGCCATCAAAATGAACAAAATTATGGGGGCCACCCTCCTCGATCCCCGGTCAAAGCAAAAAAACCTTTCCTTCCCCCCCCCCAAATAAGAGTAAAAAACAGGGGAATTGGAGACCAACTATTGATCAACTGGGGACTCGTTCGTTGTTCACGTTCTTCAAATGTCACGGTTTGGAACAAACCCGCAAAAGATACTTTGAACGCCAAGTGCCGTAGCGGCGCAGCAAGCAGCAGGCATTGTGGAGAAGCCAATGGGTGACCCCTTGCAATCTTTTTTACCCCTCACCACGAGTAATGCAGGGGACACTACAAAACACCGCTTTAAAACCGATGTTTTTGGAGTGTTCCGGGCCAATCGCTTCTGGGGATCCAAAATGGGTGAATGGGCCCCACTCGCTCCCCGATGAGGGGTTTTCCCCGCCCCGCACCAGCATATATCTGATGGACTTTAGCACGCTGAAGGGGTCATTTCAGACAAACCATCCCGGGTTTTTCCCCGATAAGTGGATTGTTTGACTTTCATCAGATGACAGGGGTGGGTCTCGATGATGTTGTGGCCCCAAATTTCCAAGGGCCGATTAGTTGCCGGGCAACTTCACATTTTTAAAAGAAAAGGGCCTCTTAAAAACTTTTTTTAAAATGTCATTTCTTCTCAATTTTTATTCTTTTCCCCCAAAAATTCATTTTTTGGTTTTTTCGGTGAGGGACTGTAAAAGACACCAAAGGTTTTCATAAAAAAACGTATTCCATTTACTCACTTTATCTTTAAATTTTTTCACATTGTCAATGGTTTTTGGGTCATGTTGCTGTAGATACAGCTATAATCATGTCCTTTGGAACAGAATGTGGCTTCTAATTGGACCATTTCTCTCCCTCACAATTTTTAACCTGGCTGAGAAGTCATTTTTTATAATTTGAATGGCTGTCATGTTGCTGTGAGATACAGCTATAACAATGTGTCCATTTGGAACAGAAATGTGGCTTCTAAGTGGCATTCTCCCTCACGATTTTTAACGTGGCTTAGAGTCATTTTATAATTTTTTGGGTCATGCAGCTTTGAAATGCGGAAATTCTACAGTCCTGTTATAAAATAATTGTGGTTTCTAAATAGACATTTGTTCTTCACAATTGTCAATATTGGTCTAAAGGGTCATGTTTTGAATTTTTGGGGCATTGCTGTAAATGCAGCTATACTACAGTCCTATACTAAAAAATGTGGTTTCTAACAGACATTTGTTCTTCACAATTGTCAAGAGTGGCCATAGGTTCATGTATTGAATTTTGCCGCATTTGCTAGTGAAATGCAGCTAACTACAGGTCCTATCTAAAAAATGTGGTTGTCCTAATAGACAGTTTCATTCACAATTGTCAGAGGTGGCTCTAGGGTGATGGTGCTAGTCAAAAAACGGGAATAGGTAGGAGACTGTTAATGGACACATATTGCAAAATAACTTGTTTTTGCAAGCATCATTAACATAGTAGTGAGACAACCATTAATACAATTAAAAAAAGAAAACCAAACAGGTGGGATTCAAACCTAAAAATGGTGGTTGAAGAACACCTTTTTCCAGCACTTTTTAATCTTGGGTTCAGACAGTTTTAAGGGTCATGTTGCGTTACAGGACAGGGAAATTCAATATCCAGTTCAGTAAGTTGTTGCCTAAGATTGTTTAGGTACGTACCATTTTACTGTTTGTTGGATGTGTAATTCCAGCTTCTCCAGCCCATGTTTGGGTGTAAGAATGAAGTTTGTTCCTCTCCCATAAGACCTAATAATGGTCATCGGCGATAATCTATTATCGACTAACTGATATCGGCATGATATTTGACCGAGCAATCGACTATTTGAACCCATGACGATAGTTGACGCAATCGCTCATCACTAATCCTGATTGTTAATGGCAAACTGTCAACGGTAAGTATTTTACCAATCTGTCTGCAGATCAGAGACATAATCATTGAGTTTTTGTGGTAATATCTGATTTACCCTCTCTGTCTGCCATTAGTCTATGGGTAGAAGGCCGAGGAAAAGGACAGGGTGATACCCAGAGCCTTGCAAAAGGCTCTCCAAAATTGAGAAATGAACTGAACCCCTCTGTCCTAAACAATATTCTCCAGTAAACCATGCGGTTTGACAATGTGTTTGATAAAGAGTTCAGCAAGTTTTTTGGACGACGGAAACCCCCTTAAAGGAACAAGATGGCACATCTTACTGAAACGGTCCACTACCACCCAAATAACCATTTTGCCCCCCCGAAGGGAAAGTCCCATCATAAAATCCATGGAAATATGGTCCAGGGATGTTCAGGTACGGTTTAGGGGGCAAAGTTCACCAGGAGGACGAATTCTGGGAACCTTAGCCCGAGCGCAGGCTTCACAAGATGCCACATAGGCCTCAACATCACAAGACAACAAAGGCCACCAGTAAATACGAGAAATCAGCCTTTTTGTGCCAGACACTCCAGGATGTCAAGATAACATAGAATCATGAAATTCTTTTAATACTCGTAGCCGGAACTGAGTGGGGACAAAGACCTTCGAAACAGGTCTTATATCCTGGTGGAACTTAATCTCAGTGGCTAAATCAGGGGAAAAAGCTGAGACGACAGTCTCCTTGGGCAATATAGGTATAGGGTCCTCCTGGGAAGCATGGCTGGCACAGAAGCTTCAAGATAGCGCATCGGCTTTAACATTCTTAGAACCTGGTCTGTAAGTAACAACAAAGCTAAAGTGAGTAAAAAATGATGCCCAACGTGCCTGACATGGATTCAACCTTTTAGAATTTTCTAAAAAGGTAAGGATCTTATGATCAGTAACGACCATGACTTGATGCTGGGCACCTTCGAGGAAGTTGCGCCATTCATCGAAGGCCCACTTAGTAGCCAAAAAATCCCGATTACCAACGTCATAATTCCTTTCTGCCCAGGAAAATTTACACGAAAAAAGGCACAAAGGAGAAGGTTAGTCATAGTAGCGGATCCCTGAGATAGGATAGCCCCTGCACCATACTCAGAAGCATCAACCTCGATGACAAAGGGTTTATTATGATCTGCTTGAATCAACACAGGAGCGGATACAAAACACTGCTTAAGTTTCTCTATGGCCTTAGGTTGCCAATTATTGAACTTCACCACCTTCTTAGTCATGTCAGTCAACAGCCGAACTAGGACAGAAAAATTACAAATACATTTACGATAATAAGTAGCAAACCCTAGGAATCGCTGTAGGGCTTTTGGGGACGAAGGGCGGTCTCCAAGGTAGGTCAAGACGTTTGACAAAGGACGCATCAACAAAGTTAGAAGCTGACCCAGAATCCACATTCCCAGAACCAGACAGCGACAAGTATGAAATCGTAACTGGGATCAGCAACTTTTTGGATACAATAGGAAATACCTGCTCGCCTAGGTGACCTTCCTGCAAATCACCTAAGTACTGGAGTTTTCCGACCTGATCTTTATTGAGCAGTGAGCCCTAACTGAAACCCAGCCCACTGTCCCTGCCTACTTGACGTGCTGCCTTAGGCGGCAGACACCAACTGGGCGACTGTCCCTGCGCTTCTAAAGTGCTGAGGCCGTCAGGAGTTAGAAGGGTTAGACAATCTGGGTCAATAACCAATCAGAAACGCCAAGCCACAAATCAGAACCAAAGAGAAACCGTAAACAAGCCGGGGTCAAAAGCACAAACGGGATCGAGGTACAAAATCAGGGCACAAGACACTGTCAGGAAACAAGCCAAGGTCAGGTACACAGGTAAGCAAACAAACGAACAAAGCACAGGTAATAAGGCAGGCAGGGAATATCACAGGCACAGCGCTCAGCCTGCAGGGAGTTTAACGCCCCTGCAGCTGATTGGAGCGGCCTCCGGGTCCTCCCATTGGCTGGTACATGAAGCCCCCTGTCCGGAGTGGCTGGGTCTCTGTCACTCACACAGCTTCCAGCAGACTGTGTATCAGGTCCGGGTTGCAATTCAGCTCCTGCAGACCATTGCTCCCTACAGGCTGAGCGCCGCATAGCCCTGACACATAGCCTAAATGTTTTTTGTAGCAGGTTTCACCCTTTGCCAGGGGTGGAACTACCTGGGAGTGCAGTTGCTATGGCTGCTCCCCTAGGGGCCTGGCACCACCTGCCTTAGAACGCCCAAGCCTTCTGTTCTGAGCGTTCAGAGGCAGAACTGCCTGGTCTTAGCGTAGCGCCGCCTGTTAAGCCTTAAGCCTGCTAGGCATCCGCCCCCAGTGATGACGCGGGTGACGCAATGACATCATATTATCCAGCTCGTCACCTCGGGGAATCATTGAGGCAGGTGAATTAGTTATTTCTTTTTTTCTAATGCTAATTGATCCTACCTAAAGCCTGCCTACCTATATGGGGCCACCTATAACCTACCTAAAGCCTGTTTACCTATATAAGGATTCCCATAACCTACCTAAAACATGCCTACCTGTATAAAGCCCTTTACTCTACTCTACTAGTGCTCTACCTACCTGGTAATATGATTCTGAGGGGTACAAGCCATATCTGTAACACAATCTCCAGAGGGTGAATCCTCTGTTCTTCCCCTACCCTCTAGGAGATCGCTACAGCCTGTACCCACTGTCCCACCCCTGGAAAGTTTGTACAATGGTGGGGGACAGTGAGGGAGGTGCTGGAAAAGTGAGGATTCTAAGATATTTGTGATGTGCGGGAACGAGTGGTGGCCGGGAGAAGTTATCATTGCGGTCTGGAACGGATGCAGAAGAAAAGGGAAAGTGAACAACTCGTCAGAGAAATGTCACCTGTAAGTCACAAGAGGTAACTGCACTGTAATAACTTATATGTCTACAGAACGCCTGTGTACACTGGTATTTATATCCATATGGCCACTCTATGGTGGTAATATACAATCTACAGAGCCTCGAGTGCAGAATCTGCTATATAAATGGCTGAATCTTCAGACTTGGTGAGAATGGCTATCTTTTAGAACCTATGTGAGAGATTCTCCACCTCTCTCTCATTGCTTTACCGTCACGTCCACAATTTTGCCGGCAAAACATAACCCTCTACCAAAACAGCATGTACCCAAACGTCTTAGTGCCAGTAAGGTTCTATGTAGAGGAATTAGGGTGCGTTCCCATGGCAAAGATCAAATACTGGTTGGATTTTCCAACTGGAATTTTGTCTTTTTCTGGCATGTAGGGGGACAGCTTTTGTCCGTGGTTTGCGGACCCCATTCGCACACACATGTTCATGTTCTGCCCAAAAACCAGGCAGAAGAATGAACAAGTTCTAAGTTTTTTGGAACGCCGTTGGTGTCAAAAACCATCAGGCAGAAAATCTGCTCATTGGGAACTGCTGAACAGATTTTCTATTAAAGTCTATGAGGAGCATTGTCGGTTTTCAGATGGTTTCTAAAACTGACCAAAAAACTATGCCGTGGGGACAAGCTCTTACTCAGTAATCCTGCAACATAAAAGGACAGCAGGAAATGGAGTGAGCTCTGTTTCCTGCTGTCTAATCCTTTAGACACCCCAGCACTCATGGTCACATCTAAATGATTGAGAAACAGTGCTGCAGTGTTTCTCACTACCATTGGTATCACCGGGGCATAATGGGGTGCCGATTCATAACAATGGTGGCTGGAAGCCTTATAAAGGCTTCCATCACCGCCTTGTATGCAATTTTAACACTTCCTGGCCCACTCAGGAAGTGAAAGAACTGCCATCTCTAAACACCCTTCTGCATTGTTTATATGATCGCGCCCCTTAGTGGTCAAGTACCCTAGCTGGACTCATTATTAAAGTGTAAAAAAAGAAAAAGTTTTTAAAGCATAAAAAAATTAAAAGTTCAAATCACCCCCCTTTTGCCATTATGCACATAAAAAAATAAAGTTACACATAATTGGTATCGCCATGTCTCTAAAAGTCTTACTTATTTAAATATAACACCATTTATCCCATATGCTGAAGAGAATATAAGAAAAAATTCAAAATGCCAAAATTGCATTTTATTAGTCATTTCACATACCCTAAAAACTAAAATAAAAAATTATCAAAAGGTAGCATGTGTCCAGAATGATACGAATAAAAAGAACTCTTCAGCCCACAAAAATGAGCTCAGGTCCATAGGTGGAAGTACAAAAAAGTTATTGGCTTCTGCAATGCAAATAAGAAAGAGAATGTTTGGATTTTTTACGGTACTAAAACAGAATAAAAACCTACATATTTGGTATTGCTAGAATTGTATCAACTGGCAGAATACAAATAACACATCATTTATACCTAAGAGTGAACACCGTAAAAACTAGAACCCTGCAAACATGGTCAAGTAGGTTTTTTTTTTACATTTCGTCCCACTTAGAAATTTTTTGGGGTTTTCCAGTATATACACCATTAGGAAATACGTCATGTCCTGCAAAACTAAAGTCCTCAAACATCTATGTAGATAGAAAAATAAAAAAATTATGGAGTAAAAAAACGAGGTTAAACTTGAGTTCACTTTACTATTCTGGCCACTTCTTTCCCACGTGTCCATCAAGTTCAATCAAGGGTGGGGAAAATGTGGGTGTGGGAGAGAGACAAGGACTTTAAGCCCAGCCTCACCACTGGTTAATGCCCTGGAACCCACAAGGCAAGAACCAATCTGCTCCAGTGGAGACCATATCTCTGACCCCAGTGTCAGGATCCAGAATTTTACAAAGCTACGTACGCATTAATATTCTTTAGTTCCAGGTAGGTACCTAAGCCTTTCTTGATACTCTCTACCTGCTGTGACCAGCTCCTCAGGCAGGCTATACCACAGATTCACAGTTCTTACAGTGAAGAACGCTCTTCTCCTCTGGAGATTGAATCCTTTTTTCTCTAGTCGAAGGTAATGTCCCCTTGTCTTTTAAGGGGGCTTCACTTGAAATAGTATTTCCCCATAATTTTTGTAGGGACCATTTATATATTTATATAAATTAATCATGTCCCCCCGAAGCCGTCTTTTCTCAAGATTAAATAAGTTCAATTCTACTAACCTCTCCTCATAACTAAGATGCTCCATTCCCTTATAAGTTTGGTTGCTCGTCCTTTGTACTCTCTCTAGCTTTATTACATCTCTCTATAAACTGGGGCCCAGAACTGAACAGCATATTCTAAGTGAGGATGCAACAGTGCTTTGTACAGCGGTAGAATTACATCCTTGTCTCGCGAGTCCATGCCTCTTTTAATACACGCCAATATCTTACTTGCCCTAGAGGCAGCTGATTGACATTGCATGCTGTTCTGTAGTCTATGATCTACAAGAACGCCCAGATCTTTCTCAACAAGCGATTCTCCAAGTTTTTCTCCCTCTAGGACATATGATGCCTGTAGATTATGTCTACCCAGATGCGGAACTTTACATTTATCCACATTGAACCCTATTTGCCAAGTGGATGACCAAACACTCAGTGTATCCAGGTCTGCTTGCAGTATATGAACATCTTCCATACATTCCACTACCCTGCATAGCTTGGTGTCATCTGAAAATATCAAAACCATGCTATTGATCCCTTCCACTATATCGTTAATAAATACATTAAATAAGAGAGGACCTAATACTGAGCCCTGCGGCACACTAGTCCCCGGCGCCGCCGCTATCCGCCGCCGCTATCCGCCGATCGTTAGGGTCCTAAGCTGCTACCAGTCGCTAAGCTATCGGCTTAGGGGCTTAGGACCTTGGCGACGGCAGCGGTGGCGGGACTAACTGTATGTGCGTCCGCCGGACGCACATACAGTTAGATGCTTTGGCGGAGCAGAGAGCTCCGCGAAGTACTCTGTGGCCGCAGGCAGGATGCGGCTCTGTGCGCGCCGGAGTGCACGGGCGGTGTGCGCGTCATCACGCTGCCCGCGCGCGGCCTGGTGACGTCACACCAGCGGCGACAGCGGCGGGGAACGAGGTCAGGTAAGTGCTGTACAGGTTATTAATTAGCTCTATTCATGCTGGGGGCCTATTATCTACTGTCATATGTGCAGGGGGGGCTATTATCTATTGTTATATGTGCAGGGAGGGGGGCTATTATCTATTGTTATATGTGCAGGGAGGGGGGGCTATTATCTACTGTTATATGTGCAGGGGGGGCCTATTATCTACTGTTATATGTGCAGGGAGGGGGGGCTTCTATTGTTATATGTGCAGGGAGGGGGGCTATTATCTATTGTTATATGTGCAGGGAGGGGGGCTATTATCTATTATTATATGTGCAGGGAGGGGGGCTATTATCTATTGTTATATGTGCAGGGGGGCTATTCTCTATTGTTATATGTGCATGGGGGGCTATTATCTACTGGTATATGAGCAGGAGGGAGCTATTATCTTACTGTTATATGTGCAGGGAGGGGGGCTATTATCTACTGTTATATGTGCAGGGAGGGGCTATTATCTATTGTTATATGTGCAGGGAGGGGGCTATTATCTACTGTCATATGTGCAGGGGGGCCTATTATCTACTGTTATATGTGCAGGGAGGGGGGCTATTATCTACTGTTATATGTGCAGGGAGGGGGGCTATTATCTACTGTCATATGTGCAGGGAGGGGGCTATTATCTACTGTTATATGTGCAGGGAGGGGGGCTATTATCTATTGTTATATGTGCAGGGAGGGGCTATTATATAATGTTATATGTGCAGGAGGGGCTATTATCGATTGTTATATGTGCAGGGAGGGGGGCTATTATCTACTGTCATATGTGCAGGGAGGGGCTATTATCTACTGTCATATGTGCAGGGAGGGGCTATTATCTATTGTTATATGTGCAGAGAGGGGGGCTATTATCTACTGTTATATGTGCAGGGAGGGGAGCTATTATCTACTGTTATATGTGGCAGGGGGGGGGCCTATTATCTACTGTTATATGTGCAGGGAGGGATGCTATTATCTACTGTTATCTGTGCAGGGAGGGGGGCTATTATCTACTGTTTTATGTGCAGGGAGGGATGCTATTATCTACTGTTATTTGTGCAGGGAGGGGGGCTATTATCTACTTATATACGTGCAGGGAGGAGCTATAATCTACCTACATATGTGCTGTGAGGCCTATAACCTACCTATATATACACGTGCTGTGGGGCCTATAAGCTATCTATATACCTGCTGGGGGACCGAAACCTGCCTATATACCTGCTGGGGTAACCATAACCTGCCAATATACCGCTGGGGGATCCATAACTGCCAATATACCTGCTGGGGGATCCATAACTGTCCATATACCTGCTGGGGGACCAACCTGCCTATATACCTACAGGGGGATCCATAACCTGCCTATATACCTACAGGGGGATCCATAACCTGCCCATATACCTGCTAGGGGATCCATAACCTGCCCATATACCTGCTGGGGGATCAATAACCTGCCTATATACCTGCTAGGGGACCCATAACCTGCCCATATACCTGCTGGGGGATCAATAACCTGCCTATATACCTGCTGGGGGACATATAAACTACACACCTACCTACTGGGAGATATATAAAGTATATAACCACCTACTAGAGGACGTATAACTTACTGGGGAACCCTTTTACCTTCACTGGGGGATCACATAATTTACTGCGTTGTGAAGTCGCTAACAGTCGTTAAGCCGGTTGTTAAGGCCTCAAGACAAGTCAGTTGATAAGAGTTAGCAATCGACTCCGCGGACTCCAGTCGGTTGTTAAGCCAGTTGTTAAGGCCTCAAGTCGATTGTTAAGACCTTAGCACTCGACTCCGGGGACTACGGCACACCACTCACAACCGGGGACCACTCAGAGTAGGAGACATTTACCACCACTCTTTGAGTACGATCCAGCAGCCAGTTTTTAATCCAATTACACACTGTTGTCTCTAATCCAATGGATTCTAATTTACCTAACAAAAGCTTATGCGGGACAGTGTCAAATGCCTTTGCAAAGTCTAAAAACCCATTATACACAGCTGCCCCACTATCCAGACTTCTACTCACCTCTTCATAAAAACAGATCAGGTTGGTCTGACAGCTTCTGTCCTTAGTAAATCCATACTGACAATCACTAATAATATTGTGTTTGTCAACATACTCCTGTATATAGTCCCTTATGAGCCCCTCAAATATTTTTCCCACAACAGATGTTAAACTTACTGGTCTATAATTACCTGGGCAAGACTTGGAACCTTTTTTGAAGATGGGAACTACATTTGCCTTGTGCCAGTCTCCTGGTACTATATCAGTCACCAGGGAATCTCTAAATATCATGTACAGAGGCACACCAATAACCGAGCTGAGCTCTTTAAGAACTCTTGGGTGAATGCCATCAGTGCCTGGAGTCTTGTTCACATTCAGTTTATTTAACTTTGCTTTGACTTTTTCTACACTGAGCCAATTAATTATAGCAGATGATGTATTAACAGTACTGGCACCACCTAAATCTGCACTTGGCCCACCCCCAGCAACTACTATCTCATTGATAGTATATACTGAGCTGAAGAACCTATTTAGTACCTCTGCCGTCTCTTGGTCACCAGTGACCAGCTCCGCATCACAGGCTTTTAAGGGTCCTACTTGCTCTGACTTTGGCTTTTTGGCATTTATATGCTTAAAGAATTTCTTACGGTTAGTCTTCCTGTCCTTGGCCACCTGCCTTTCATTTTGAATTTTAGCTGCTTTTATCACTTTTTTACAGATTTTTTTTTTCCTTTTTCAAAACAGCTGTATTGAAGTAATGCGCACAGGGTACAACAGTTGTATAACAGGAAGATAGTAAGAAACGACATGTAAAACATATTCAGCTCACATACCGTAGAAAGCGTATAGAGTGAACTTGATATACAGTGGTGAGTTTAAGTAACCAACTGAACCAGTGTCTGTAGTCATCTTGGGTAAATCAAGTATACTCACACTCCTACAAAAAGCTCTATTAAGACACAGCAATAATAAATCACTCAAAAGTTATACACCGTTAGTATAAGTACACGATATGATAATAATAGTAGCACAAGAAGTAAAGGACCAAATTAAAAGGATAACAAAGAAGAAACAAAAAAAAAAAAATGGAAAAAAAAAACAGAACAACTACCCAGATGGGACTACCAAGCGCACCAATCCTTCACATACCTAAATAATGAAACTGATCACAGTGAAGACTGTCTCCAAAGTAGAACTAAGGCTATGCGCTAGGACAAGTGTAAGATCACTTAAGGAGAGGGCCTACTCCATTAGCGCTACTGATTTGAATGCAGCGGAACCAGTAAAGGCCACCCACTCTCCCATGTCTTCACATACCAATCTAACATTTGGTCGGTATCCGCTCTTATTTCTTCCATACGCTGTAGATTTAAAACCTCTTGAAACCATTCAGCCAAAGTGGGAATCTGCGTCGAGCGCCAATTCCTAGGGATCAATGATTTAGCGGCAGCCAACAAGAATATTATCCAGCTCCCCTTTAGAGCTCTTAAACTTAGAGGTATGATAAAAAGTAGGACAACTGCAGGTGTGTTTTGTAGTGCTACACCCGTAATAGTCAGAATGAGGTTGATTACCTTTTTCCAAAATGGCTGCAGGGCTTCATATCCCCACCAGATATGGGCCATAATTCGTCTCCCTTCCACACCTCCAGCAGGTATCTGGCACTCCCGGATAAATTGTGTGTAGTAATTTGGGAACCCTATAACATCGGGATAAAATCTTGTAATTGAGTTCTTGTATCCTACAAGAAACTGAGGCCTTATTAGCCAGAGTACAGGATTTCAACCAATCTGCATCAGAGTAACTACAGCTTAGTTCCTGTTCCCAGTTATTCTGGAATTGTGGGCGATTATTGGAGTGACCTACAATCATCATATTGTACAGGATGGAAATCAGATGCGTTGGCTGTCTGTCTTGGGCACATAGTTGCTCAAAACAAGTAAGACTACTTGCTAAATTGAGCTTAGCTTTATTAGCGTCAAAATAATGTTTAATTTGAAGAAATTGCAGCCAAGTGTTCGGGGAGCGATACTCAGTGGGGACACTTTCCTCATAGGACTTGAAGAAGGACTGTGTCACAAAATCTCCAATGCGAATTAGCCTTGCTTAACTTCATCTCTGTACAATAGACAATGCGATGAAACATGGACCCCTGGAATCCCTTTAATCGGTATCAGTGGGCCTCCTGGAGAATACAGATTGTATTGTCTACCTACCGAACGGAACACCGAAAGTGTAATCTGAGCAATCAGGGGAAGACTAGATAGTCTGACACTTGGCATGTGGGGGAGCAGCCAGGGTAAGGAAGATAACAGTCTCCCACTTGATTGCTCCTCGATTTGAATCCATCGTTTAGAGGTGCTTGCGTGGAACCAGTCAACAATTCTGGTAGTAGTGGCCGCCAGGTAATACATTTTAAGGTCCGGTAATGCCAAACCCCCTCTCTCCGTTGTCCTAGCAAGAACATCCCTCGCAATTCTCGGCTTTTTATTATCCCACACAAATTGCCGTATACACCTGTTCAAATCCTGAAAGAATAAATTAGGCAGCTTAAGTGGGACAGTCTGAAAAAGGTACAGTAGTCGAGGTAGCACATTCATTTTGATTATATTGATTGTCCCAATCCAGGAGAAGTCCCTCCTTTCCCATTTGGATAAATCTCCTTTGATTCGCGTTACTAGGCTGGCAAAATTTAAATTAAAAGTTTGACTGTAATTATTAGAGACCTGGACCCCAAGGTAAGTAAAGGACTTGCTCACCCATCGGAAGGGGTATTGGGCTTCCAATAATGACACCACTTGGGGGTTTAGGGTAATATTCAAAGCCACGCTTTTGGAATAGTTCACCTTAAAGTAACTGATCATGCCGTAAAGGTCTAGCAGGTCCACCAGAGAGCGCAGGGAGGTCTCCGGCTCAGTAATATATAATAATAGATCATCTGCGAACGCAGCACATTTATGATGCTATTTCCCAACCATGATACCTTTGATCCCCCCTGTCCTCCTGATGGACTGCAAGAGGTACTCCATAGAGATTACTTAGAGAAGTGGGGAAAGCGGACAACCCTGTCTCGTTCCATTCCTAATGTGGAATGGTGCCGAAAGGGAGCCATTTATTTTAATTTGCACCAATGGAGAAATGTATAGGGCGAGTATCTTTTGAAGCATCGCCGGGCCTAGGCCGGCATGCGACAAAGCCAGCCCCATAAATTGCCAATCTGCTCTATCGAAAGCTTTTTCTGCATCGTGCGAAAGTAACATTGCAGGGGAGCAAGTTTTTTGGACATGGTGAGTAAGGGT
Organism: Phyllomedusa bahiana; assembly: GCA_025379985.1. Classification (NCBI taxonomy): domain Eukaryota; kingdom Metazoa; phylum Chordata; class Amphibia; order Anura; family Hylidae; genus Phyllomedusa; species Phyllomedusa bahiana. The sequence goes on along the minus strand of JAODAL010018875.1, from coordinate 30,617 downwards.
GAATGTCTTTAAAGTATTGTCTCGTGCCTCCCTTCCCATCACGAAGCCCACTTGATCATTGTGTATCAGATCCGGCAATATGGAATTTAGTCTAGAGGCAATTAATTTTGCGTACACTTTAGTGTCTGTATTCAACAAAGAAATAGGCCTGTAACTGGGACAGGTCAGCGGATCTTTACCAGGTTTCAGGATCATAGTAATGTGGGCCTGTAGGAAGGAAGGAGGCAACGGGTGCGTGGGCAACACTGAGTTAAATGAGGCAAGATGGGATTCAGATAGCTTATCTCTGAATAGTTTATAGGATTTCATGCTTAGTGTGTAGTAAGTCCTGAGGGACAGAATCTGTTAGCGTAGTTTTGTGGGCCGTTTCCAATTGCGTTAATCTTGCCAATAGTAAGGACAACTTAGCTGCCGCCTCCCTCTTCAGTCTGGAGCCATGCTTAATTAAAATGCTTCGCAGCGTACATTTTAATGCCTCCCATTTCAACTGAGGGGCAGGGAGGTCTGCTGCGTGATCCTTTAAAAAATGCTCTATTGAATGGTGCAGGTCCGCTACAAAGACTGAATCATTAAGAAGGGACTCGTTTAGCCGCCAGTTAAAGGTTTTACCTACACTTTGTGGAATCTCAATTTCGCAATGGACTGGTGCGTGATCAGATAACAAAAGGTTACCGATAGTCAGTCTCCTCGCGTTGGGAAGTAGGACATGTTGGAGAAAGATATAGTCCAACCAGCTGTATCTATTATGGGGATACGAATAAAAAGTATAATCCCGAGTGTTCGGGTGTGTAAGACGCCAGGCGTCTGTGAGCTGCATGATGTGTAAAAGTCTTTTTATTTTATTTATGAAGGGTTCGGTGGATTCGCTGGACCACCACAAGCGATGAAAATTAAGCCACGCCAGGGAGCGGAGTCTAAGTAGTCCCCAGTTTTCACCAGACCCCGCCGCAAAGCGGGATGGACTTGCTGCGGCGTGAGGCTACCAGGAAGCTACCCCTGACGTGACTTGCTTGCGATGGCGGACGGGGTGCGGCGTGGTATAAAATCGTAATCCACAGGCGTAGTCGGGAACAGGCAGAAGGTCAGGGCAGGTGGCAGAGGTTCGTGGTCAGAGACAGGCAGAAGGGCAGGGCAGGTGGCAAACAGGCAAGGTCAGGAACGTAAGCAAAGCGGACTGGTACACGGGTAATCAAAACGGACTCCAACACTCTCTAAAGACAAGGTACGCACACCAACAATCTGGCAGAGACTGCTGGGGGCGTATTCCATTTATAGGACCAGCGGCCATCAATAACCAATTAATGGTGCGCTGGCCCATTAAATGCAGACCAGCCGTCGCGCACGCCCTAAGCAGCGGGTACACGCACGGCGGGCGGGGCAGGCAGGAGCGGCGTTCACAGGAGTGCGGCCAGGCACCAGGGACTGGGCAGCGGGGGCATGGACGCGGGGAGCCATGGCACCCACGCCGGACCCCATGACAGTACCCCGCCCCTTAGGTCTCCCCTTCTTTTTACGGAACTTGGAGAGAAGTTCAGGTTACAGGTTGCCCTCAGGTTCCCACGAACACTCCTCCGGCCCGAACCCCTTCCAGTCAATAAGAAAGAACCGCTTCCCCCCTCACGGTCTTCTCCGCCAGCACCTCCTTGACCTCAAAGATGTTATCAGAGTTGGCCACAGGAGAAGGCGAGACAGATCCACGGGAGAAGCGATTCAGCACCTCAGGCTTGAGGAGCGAAACATGGAAGGCGTTCGGGATACGCAGAGTAGGAGGCAAGCGGAGCTTGTAGGACACCAGGTTAAGTTGTCGAAGCACAACAAAAGGGCCCAGATACTTGGGTCCTACTTATAGCAGGGGACCTTGAAGCGGATGTATTTGGCGGACAACCAAACTCTATCACCTGACTTAAATAGGGGCGGAGGTCTACGGTACCTGTCGGCCTGGATTTTGGTGCGAGCAGAGGCCCGTAGAAGGGCCTGACGCGTGGTTTGCCAGAGTGCCTTGATGTCACGCACCTGGGGATCCACGGCAGGAACATGACACGAAGTAGCCAGAGGGAGGGGCGGGCGGGGATGTAGCCCAAACACCACAAAAAAGAGAGAGGCCCCAGCCGATTCGGAGTCAAGAGAATTATAAGAAAATTCTGCCAGGTGAGGAGGTCACACCATTTATCCTGACGGGTGGAAACAAAATGTCGTAGGTAGGTACCTAACCCTCTCTACCTGCCCGTTGGTCTGAGGGTGGTATGCAGACGAAAAGTCAAGCTGGATTTGCATCTGCCCACATAGAGCCCGCTAGAATCTCGACATAAACTGGACCCCCCTATCCGAGATCATATGCAACGAAAGGCCGTGCAACCGAAAAATGTGGTGGAAAAAATGCTGGGCCAGCTGTGGAGCAGAGGGTAAACCGGCAGTGGAACAAAGTGGGCCATTTTCGAAAATCTATCTGTCACCACCCAGATGACAGTGTTTCCAGAGGAAGCCGGGAGGTCAGTAACAAAATCCATGGCTATATGGGACCCCAAAGGGCTTTTGGCACCGGGAGAGGCTGAAGCGACCTGCAGGTCGAGACGAGGCACTTTTATTGTGGCCACAAGAGGTACAGGCCAGGACAAAGTCTCTAACATCACGGGTGAGAGTGGGCCATCAATAATACTGAGAGGGTTAGCTAAAAGAGATTTTTTGGATTCCAGGGTGTCCAGCTGTTCGGGAGGCATGTCCCCACTTTAGGAATACGAGGGCCCATGGAAGGGCGTACGTAGGTCTTCCCGGGAGGGGAGCTGTTGAAGTCCACGGAGCCGCCCTGAGGAGCCGTTCAGGTGGAATTTATGTGCTGCAGAGGCCAACAGTGTCCGAGGATCTCGAGAGGGCGTCCGCCCTGACGTTCTTTTCGGCTGGCCGAAAGTGAAGGAGGAAGTTAAAGCGGGCGAAGAAGAGCCACCCCCGGGCTTGCCGAGGGTTCAAACGCTGAGCAGACGGAGATATAGAAGATTTTTAGATCGGTGAAGATCTCAATGGAATTTGGCGAGCCCCCTCCAGTAAGTGACGCCATTCTTCTAGGGCTAATTTTATGGCCAGAAGTTCCCGATCACCGATAGTGTAATTACGTTCGCCAGGAGTGAAGGTCTTAGAGAAGAACCCACAGGTCCGCAATCTCCCTGAGGAGGACTTTTGAAGAAGGACAGTGCCGGCACCTACTGAGGGGCGTCCCCCTTCTAGGACAAATGGGCCTTTTTGGGTCCGGTTTAGACAGAACAGGAGCTGAAGCGAATTCTGCTTTCAGACGCTTAAAGGGTTCTTGGGCCTCGGGAGGCCAGGACTTGGGGTTAGCCTTCTTCTTGGTGAGGGCTACCAGTGGGGCCCCCCAGTGAGGAGAATTGCAGGATAAACTGCCTGTAATAGTTAGCCCAACCTCAAAAGCGCTGGATAGAGCGGAGACCCACCCGGTCGGGGCCATTGCAGGACCGCTGAAGCTTGGAGGGGTCCATCTGGAGACCTTGATCCCGAAAAATGTACCCTAAGAAGGGTAAGGAGTTGCGTTTTAAACAGGCATTTCCCAGTTTTGGGATAGAACTGGTGGTACGGAGATGTCTTAGCACTGGGTGACGTGGTGACGGTGAGTCTCTAGATCTGGAGATAAGATTAAGAAAGTCGTCCAGATAGACTATAACGCAGACATAAGCGGGGTCGGGGAAGATCTCGTTGATGAAGTTTTTGGAACACAGAGGCCGAATGGCATGACGAGATGTTAAAAAGTGGCCGTCACGGGAAATTAAATGGCCGTCTTCCATTCATCGCCTTCCCGGATACGAATCAGGTTGTAAGCACCGCGTAGATCCAATTTTGAAAAAAAAATTTGCACCATGTAGGCGATCAAACAGTTCCTAGATCAAAGGCAGAGGGTATCGATTTTTATGGTGATTTTATTTAGGCCACGATAATGATACCGGGCCGGAGAGTTCCTTCTTTCTTTTTAAAACAAAGAAGAATCCCGGCCCCCGCAGGCGAGGAAGACTTGCGTATAAAGCCCGTACGGAGATTCTCCTGAATGTACTCCAAATTCTCCTTGATTTCCGGGACAGAAAGTGGGGTAGACTCTGCCTCGGGGGGCGTAGTACCGGGTTGCAGGTCAATAGGACAGTCGAAGGGCCGGTGCAGAGGAAGAGTTTCGGCCTGTCTTTCGGAAAAGACGTCGGCTAGATCCTGGTATGGAGTGGGCAGACCCGGCAGGGGCTTCGTAGACTTTGCAGAGGCGGGCCGTAGAACAGGACAGAAGGTACCAGAAGGATCGTGAATGGCACGCCGGACCCAATGGAAACAATCTCGCCGTGTTCCAGTCTAGGGTCGGAGCATGCTCCTGTAAACCAAGGAGGTCCCAGGAGGATTTCTAAAGAGGAGCGAGGCAGAACGAGGAGTTTCAGAGTCTCCTTGTGTAGGGCGCCTATCTGAAAGGGTTTAGGGGCGCTGTGCAGAACCGAATAGCATCCCTTGAGGCATTCGCCACTGACAGAGGAGACGAACATGGGTTTCTGCAGAGGGGTCCCCGGGAGGACGGAACTTTGAGACCAGCGCGTGGTGATAAAATTACCAGTGGACCCCGAGTCAAGGAAGGCGGTGCTTGAAAGGTGCTGTCCGGAGAAATTCCACAGAGTACAGGAAATGGTCGAACGGGGAGAGGGAGCACAAGGGACACCTAGGGGATTGCCTCTCCTGTGAAACCCTAGGTGCGGGCTTTTTCCGGGCGCACCAACAGTCCCCAATGAAGTGGCCAGAGCCGCCAAAATTTGAAACATAGCTGCCTTAGACGACGCTTTGAGCGTTCTCCTGGGTCAAGTGGGCCCTTTCGACCTGCATTGGGTTCAATCCTCAGGCCCGTTGGCGGAGGAAGTGGAGTCGTTGAAAAACGGGAGCTGATGAGGTAGCCGGAGTGGTCTGGTGTCCTCACCATTGGAGGCGGAGCTCTTGTTGTCTCTCGGCAAAGCGTATATCGATTCGGGGGGCCCAACCGAATCAGTTCGTCCAGAGAGGAGGGCAGATCCTGACCCGCGAGCTCATCTTTAATGTACCCCGAGAGGCCTTGCCAGAAGGTTGCCACCAACGGCTCATTGTTCCAGTCCATTTCCGAGGCTAGGGTGCGGAACTGAAACGGAGTAGTGACCCACAGTGGAGTCGCCCTGACAGAGACGAAGCAGAGCTGCGGCAGCGGAGGAGATGCGGCCGGGTTCCTCAAAGACCGTGCGGAACCCCTGGAGGAAGGCTTGCAGATTAGCCGTCAGCGGATCTCCTCGTCCCATAAGCGGATTTGGCCCTGGCCAGAGCTTTGCCCCGTGGAGGAGGCTAATTATGAAGGCCACTTAGCCCGCTCAGTAGGAAATTGATCCCCCAACATCTCGATATGGATGGAGCATTGGCTGATGAAGCCTCTGCATTTCTTGGGGTCCCCATCATAGTGAGAGGGGACGGCAGGTGCAGAGAAGGTCCCGGTGCGGAGCAGTAAACGCCCTGGCTGCAGGAGCAACTGGTGCAGAGTGGCGGAAAGCAGCCGCAGGCGGAGGTAGACGAGCCGCAAGGTTCTGCATCATGGCCGCAAGCTGGTCGATATGCTGGCTCTGCTGAGTGACGGCCGTCGTGACGTCCCGGAGTTCGGGCAGAGGTACCCTGGTGGAATCTATGGCCATATTTTACTGTAAGGGTTCGGTGGATTCTCTGGATCACCGCAAGCGATGAGTAGCCCCCAGTTTTCACCAGAGCCCGCCACAGAGCGGGATGGACTTGCTGCGGTGTGAGGCTACCAGGTCGCTACCCCTGACATGACTTGCTTGCGATGGCGGCCGGGGTACGGCGTGGTACAAAATCATTATCCAGGAGGCGTTTGTCGGGGAACAGGCAGAAGGTCAGGGCAGGCGGCAGAGGTTCGTGGTCAGAGACAGGCAGAAGGTCAGGGCAGGCGGCAAACAGGCAAGGTCAGTAACGTAAGCAAAGCGGACTGGTACACGGGTAATCAAAACGGACTCCAACACTCTCTAAAGACAAGATACGCACACCAAAAATCTGGCAGAGACTGAAGGGGGCATATTCTATTTATCGGACCAGCGGCCATCAATAACCAATTAATGGTGCGCTGGCCCTTTAAATCCAGACCAGCCGTCGCACGCGCGCCCTAAGCAGCGGGTACGCGCACGGCGGCCGGGACAGGCCGGAGTGGCGTTCACAGGAGCTCGGCCAGGTAAGGGAACTGGCGCCCGGGCGTGGGCAGTGGGGGCATGGACGCGGGGAGCCGCGGCACCCGCGCCAGCCCCCATGACACGAATCTAGCAATTCTTACTCATAACAAAGACTGTCATGCCTCAACTTCCTTTTATAGGAAACACCCACACAGGGAGGGGGTAAAGAAACAGACAAAACACACCTTTAGTAATTTAAAATAAGATCTGTTCTATAGTTGAGTCCAGAGGTTTTTGCATTGTTTAACATGAGGATCCAATAGCCCTCTCTGTTCAACAGCGATCTTTTAAAGATCGCCTCCTCTGATTCCAATAGATACAGATTTCATTTCAAAACAATTTTAAATCAGATACATTCCATGATGTGTATAAAAGAAATGTTTGGATACGTTGGAAACATTTCTAATATTTGCACAAGACGCTCCATATACATGCTCTCGTACTCCATCTTTTAGGCGTCTGGTAGTGCAACCAACGTATCTCAAATGACACGATACACATTCAATACAATAAAATACATTGCTGGATTCACAGTTCAAAAATTGTTTGATATTAAAAATATTGCCATCTATTAAACCATGTATTCTCTAAGTTTGTACGGCATACTTACAACAAGAACACCTAGACAAAGCCCCCAGCGAAAAAAAAAACCTTCTACCTAAGCCAATTCTCCTGTCTTCTACTATTTTGACTAAACTAGGAGCAAGAATGGAGTGCAGAGATGAAGCTCTTTGCAAAAAAGAGGATATCCTAAGTGGTCTCTAGACAGAGCAATCAACAAAATTGAGAAACGAGAGAGATCAGATCTGTTATATAATAAAAGAGGTCATAAAAAGGAACTAGAAAGTCCAATTTTTGTAACTACTTATAGTAGTGAATATAATGTATCAAAAAAATTATTACAAAATACCTTCCAGTATTGTTTCAAGATGATCCCTTAAGACTGCTACTTCAGAAAGGCTGCAAATTTGTTTCCAGAAGAGCTCCAACTCTGCACTCCATTCTTGCTCCTAGTTTAGTCAAAACTAGTAGAAGACAGAAGAATTGGCTTAGTGTAGAAGGTTTCTTTCGCTGCGGCTTGTCTAGGTGTTCTTGTTGTAAGTATGCCATACAAACTAAGAGAATACATGGTTTAATAGATGGCAATATTTTTAATATCAAAAATTTTTGAACTGTGAATTCAGCAATGTATTTTATTGTATTGAATGTGTATCGTGTCATTTGAGATACGTTGGTTGCCCTACCAGACGCCTAAAAGATAGAGTACGAGAGCATGTATATGGAGCGTCTTGGTCAAATATTAGAAATGTTTCCAACGTACAAACATTTCTTTTATACACATCATGGAAATGTATCTGATTTAAAAGTGTTTTGTATTGAATCTGTATCTATTGGAATCAGAGGAGGCGATCGTAAAAGATCGCTGTTGAACAGAGAGGGCTATTGGATCCTCATGTTAAACACTGCAAACCCCTCTGGTCTCAACTATAGAACAGATCTTATTTTAAATTACTAAAGGTGTGTTTTGTCTGTTTCTTTACCCCCTCCCTGTGTGGGTGTTTCCTATAAAAGGAAGTTGAGGCATGACAGTCCTTGTTATGAGTAAGAATCGCTAGATTCGAAACGCGTCAACAAGATGCAGGTTTACACATGATTTTATCCTGTGGCATTTTCTGTTCAAGATGTTTTTGATACTTTAAATAAATGTGCATAATATTTTTCTAAATTTTGCTGCCTTCTATCCTTCTTCATTTTGAGGCTGGTTCTATAGTATTTTCTATGTTTTATTACTTTTATACAATAGAGATGCATTTGTAAAAAATTGCGTTTTTATGTCATCATTAGTGATGAGCGATTACGTTGACTATCGTCATCGGGTCGATAGTCGATATCGGCAATTATCAAGACGATTTCCGATAGTCGATAATAGATTATCGCCGATGACCATTAAAGTCTATGGGAGAGGAACAACACCTTCATTCTTACACCCAAACAGGGCTGGAGAAGCTGTAATTAACATCCACAACAGTCAAATGGATACGTGCTACATCTTAGGCAACACACTTAGGTTATAAAAGACACGGAAAAAAAGTCACAGACCATTCACTATACCTGACTTGTACCACAGCCTGACCCTTAAAAACCTGCATCAACCCCCAAATTAAAAAGTGCCAGAAAGCAGTATGATTTGAACCCCCATTTTAGTTGAACTGGACATTGACTATACCCGTCCTGGACCACAGTATGACCATTAAATCTGTCTGATCCCACAGATTAAAAAGTGCCGGAAATAGGAGTCTTTTAACCACCATTTTATTTGATACTGGACATTGGGGTATATCTGTACTGGGCCACAGCATGACTCTTAAACCTGTTTGAACCACAGATCACATAGTGGCAATATGCTATTTTGTACTGTGACTGTCATTTAGTATATTTTTTGGTAACTGACATTTGTTTACAGAATTTATTTAGGGAAGTTTTATTTATAGTTTTACATTATTATCATTTAGCTTTTTTTTTAAGTGTGATAACATACAACACACACCCCCCCCCTGCAGTTTTTAAAGGTATTTTTTACACGTGTAGATGTGTTAATTCGTACCGCACACCCCAATAACAAATAATACAAATTTTCCTAATCATTCCCCCAAAAAACTACTTAGTTGAGAAGACATTTGCCCTCTTGGCTTCTGAGACCGATTCAGCCAATCAATTCAATGGTTTCATTTTTCCCTCCAAATCCTTCTTCAGTGATTAGGGACAGACTCCCCTGGAGATTAAATGATGCGACCCCATAGTGACTCCAGCCCCAGAGAATTTTAAGCCTCACATTGTGCAATTTGTGTCCATCCCTGGAGCCCTTTTTGACACTACTTAACCTCACAGAAATCACCTTTTTCAAAATCTGATTTTTTAGGGGAAATTTGAAGCTCTCCTGATTGCCCCCAATGGTGAGAGCCAGTGCTGCCGTCAGCCATCTGTTAACACGGAGGTCCAGCTGCCCTGGGCCAGACTTACAGTGGGTGTGTTGAAGACCAGGCTACGTCTGTCATCTATTAAACACGTAAAAATGCCCTTATGACGCAGCAACGAAACAGTTGTGCTGAAGCAGAGTGCCGAAGCGGAAGTGTGAGGTAAGACCTCCAGCCTTCCTCAGTACACAGTCAAGACCTGGGTAGCGCTTGCCCCTCTGTATGAGTGCGACCAATTGAGCTTCACTTGAATTACTGCTGGTTAACCCTCCTGTTCCACCCAGTGCCCTTTTTCTTGGGGATTCTTTTTCTCATTTTACTCAACGTGCTGGAGGAAATTGTCTCTGTTCTTTGTTCTCTGTCCTGCTCCATACTCCCTGTTCCTCTGATAACCTACATCTGGTCAAGTCTTCCTGTAACCTCCCTTGTACAATACAGAGTAATTTTTTTACCATCTATTTTGAAAATGCAATTTTTTAGTAGTTTAATTCTAGAAAACACATTTTTTAAAAAAGGATGGAATCCCACCATGTCTTTGTTTTTTCTTTTTTTTTTATTTGTATTAAATGGGTTGTCTCAATACAGGGATTGCTAGCGATGTTGAAGATCTTGCAAAAACAAAATCATTTTGGCATATGTGTCCATTAAAAAGTGTCCTACCTATTTTCCCGTTTCTGACAGCACCATCACCCTTGAGCCACCCTTACAATTGTGAAGAACCCAAATGTCTGTTAGAAACCACATTTTTTATAATAGGACCTGTAGTATAAGCTGCATGTCACAGCAATATGCCCCCAAAAAATTCAAAACATGACCCTTGAGCCACTTTTGACAATTGTGACGAACAAATGTCTATTAGAAACAACATTTTTTTATAATAGGACCTGTAGTATTGCTGCATTTCAAAGCAACATGACCCCAAAAAATTATAAAAATGACTTCTCAGCCACTGTTATAAATTGTGGAGGGAGAAATGCCAACCCTTTCCCGTTCCCCAAAAGGACCTGATTATAGCTGTATCTCACAGCACAATGACCACAAAAAATAATAAAAAAGACTCCACATCCACTGTGTAAGGGCCAGTCAAGGGAAAAACACGAGAAGACACAGAAGAGTGAGGCCCTGACGATGGCCCCAACCCCTGTCCCTGCCTTTTGGGGTACCCGACTCCTTAAAAGGTCGGCCCCAACCAGAAGACTGAAGACTACATGAATACGTGGAAAACACAAGACACAGACAAACAAATACAAAACAAATAAGGGAATGTCAGGCAAGCAAGGTTGGCAGCAAGGGGGCAGCGCAGTACAAAATCAGGGGAGAAGAATAGTCAGAAGCCAAGCAGAGTCAGGTAACCAGAAAATCCAACAATAGACAGGCAAGCAAAAGTATAGGAAAGACCCAATCACACTGGTAACCAAGAATACAAAGCATTATGTCAAAAAAAACGGTTTCCGTCGCAACGGCCAGGGCCCGGGCGACCAGAACTCGAAGCTGGGGGTCTGTGGGGCATGATCATGACAGTACCCCCCCCCTAGGGGGGGCCACCGGACCCTCCACAGACCCTCCGGGTTTACCAGGGTGGACTTTGTGAAGTTTCCCCTTTTTACCAGCTTGGGAGTATATTTTACTATGGGATTCGAATACGGAGCCTTTTTGGTCTGAGTCGATTTTTTTTATCGATTGTTTTAGTTGGCCATTTTTTAGAGTCTTATGACTCCTAGCCCAGACTGTGCACAGTGTTTCTGGCGGATTCAATTTTAGTTTCACAACCTGTAACGGCGGAATAAGTGAGGTGGAAACCCAAATCATCACAGCAAAAGTGGAGCTGCTGGGAAGGAGCAAAAATTTGGGTGTGTCTGTAGTCGAGGACATAAGATCTGAATTCACGGTGGCGACAACTACTCCCGGGAAAACAATTTTTCAGGTTCCTCAATATTTGGTACATAGATTCTCTCTCCGGGCAGAATAGTGAGCTCTGCCGCCGGAGGAGGTCTATAGTGCAAACATCCGGCTGGTGCAGAGACAGTTTATCCACCACGTCTCCATCAAAGTCGCCATTAAAAATGGAATTACCTTCAGAAATGTCATACCAATGAGTGCACTGCCTTAGAATGAGAACCACACGAGTCCCCCCATTTGATCAACTCGGTGGTCCTCCAGTCGAACACAGGATATGGGGGCGGAGCCAGGGTTAACCCAAGAATAATATCCACAGTGAGTTTCTCCATGACAAAAAAGGAAAGCTTTTCGGTATGCGAACTCCCAAAAAAACTAAAAATGATCTCTGCAGTACGATATTTTATACTTCCTCCAGTTAGGGAGGGGAATCGATACTAGAAATGAAAAGGGAGAATGCAATGGAACTAGTTCCCAAAAACCCCAAAGCTTGAGCAACAGCCCTGCTGATAAAACTAGCTGCAGCACCTGAGTCAATCATAGCTCGACAAGCAAACTCTTTGGGAAATAGAAACCAAGGTTACGGGCAATACAACCTTGTTATTAACGTTAGAAGGTACCTGTATATCCGAGTTACCTTCCTGGAGATTGCTCAGGCCTTTGGTGTTTCCTCGGGGTGACTTGGGCCTAGTCGGGCAGTTTCTCAGAAATGGTCCGGTTTCCCACAATAAAGGCACAATGCGTTCTCCAACCGGTGGTTCCCCCTGGTGGCAGCAGATATGCAACCCAACACCATGGGTTCTTCTTCAGAAGACGAGAGGGAGATGGAAAAGAAGAACTCTCCAAGAAGTTAGAAGGGGGTTTTACAGGAAAGCCTGACTTGAGCTGAAGAGCCAAACCCCCTTGCTTTTCCCTGCGTCTCTCCCATAGTCTTCTGTCAATAGTTACGGCTAAAAATCATGAAGTCCCTTTAGGGGGTCTCAGGGGTTGGGTGGCTGACCAAGAATCTTTTACAGCATCAGACAGCCCTTGCCTGAAGAGGTTTTTTTAGAGGTTGGTCAGACCACCCCGGGCAATGTTACACCATTGGCGGAACTCTGAACGTAGTCTTCGGCCGAGCAACGGCCTTGCTGAATAGATAACAGCTGAGATTCTGCCCATGTTGCATGGTTGGGATTATCATAATCATGGCCTAGAGCAAAAAAAATCTGTCCACTGATCTCCACTCAGGGGGTTCAGGGGGTTATCCTGAATGCCCAATCCTGGGGTGGGCCCTGAAAAGGGGAGACACAAACAATTGCTACCTTTCCGCCTCAGTGGAAAAATTTGTTGAAGCGAAAAAATAGATGACAGGATTCCCGGAATGTCCGGAATCTGTCAGGATTACCCTCGAAGCGATCCGGCAGCAGCATCTTAGATTTCTGACGGGGGCTAGGGTCCACAGGGCAGGTGGGGACACAGATGGGATGGCAAAGGGCCAGGTACCGGGGTCGTTATGGCGTCCAGACGCTGTGAAATTAGATTCATAAGCCCCGCCATGCCCTGAAATTGGGTCGTCAACTCGTCCAGACGGTCAGTGACCGACAAGTCGGTGCTCATGTTGAACTGCCGGGGGAGTTGACGGGAATATGGGCCTGTTATAATGTAAGGGACCAGTCAGGGACACACGAGAAGACACAGACAGAGTGAGGCCCTGACGCTGGTCCCAACCCCTGTCCCTGCCTTTTGGGGGTACCCGACTCCTTAAAAGGTCGGCCCCAACCAGAAGACTGAAGACTACACTGAATACGTGGAACACAAGACACAGACAAACAAATACAAAACACAATAAGGGAATGATCATGATCATGATCATGACACACTGTTAAAAATTGTGAGGGAGAAATGCCACATTTCTGTTCCAAAGGACCATGATTATTGCTGTATCTCACAGCAACATGACCCCAACAAATTATAAATAGGACTTCTCAGCCACTGTTAAAAACTGTGAGGGAGAAATGCCACTTAGAAGCCACATTTCTGTTCCAAAGGACCACGATTATTGCTGTTAGTCCTCACAAAGCAACATGAACCCCAAAAATTATAAATATGAAACTTGCTCAGCCACTATTAAAAAAATTGTGATGGAGAAATGCCACTTAAGAAGCCCCATTTCTGTTCCAAAGGGCCCAAAATTTAGCTGTATCTCACAGCAACTGACCTCAAAACCATTGACAATGCAAAACTTCAAAAGATAAAGTGAGTACATGGAAAACGGTGTTGTCATGAAACCTTGCCCGTTTTTTTACAGTCCCACCCGCAAAACCAAACCCAAAAAGAACTGTTGGGAAAATGAGAATAAAAATTGCAGTAAGAAATGATCATTTTAAAAAACAAATTTTTTAAGAGGACCCCTTTCTGTTTTTAAGAGGAAAAATGAAAAGAAACCGGGAAAATAAACGGGGACCTCCCGGGAATTGGGGCCCCCCAACATCATCAGAGATTGCATTTCCTGATTCTTTTTGATGAAAAAAAAACGAAACCACATTTAAACTGTGGAAAGCCGGATGCTTTGTCTGGGAAAAAGACTCCCCCACTGTGCCGAAGGTCCCAAGATATGGGGCCTTTGGGTGCTGGGGGAGGGCAACACCCCCTTTTGGCGTGGCGAGCGAGCTTTGGGCCATTCGGCCCATTTTTGGTACCCAGAAGTCTATTGGGTCTGGGGAACCCCATACAAAAACATCGGTGTTTTAGACGCAAATAGTTGTCACCATTATCCTTTTAAACTGGGCTCTGGGGTGTTGTATGGGCCCTGCATTGCAAAAGCTTGGTGAGGGGGTAAAAAAAGATTGCCAGGGGGGTCACCCATTAGGCTTCTGCCACCCTTGCCTGCTGCTGCCGCTAAAGGCTACTTGGCAACCCCTTTTAAATGCCCGTCACGTCGCTGACGTTTGGGTTTCCCCCGGACATTTTAAGAAAGTGGAAAACAGACGCAACAAAAAATGTCTCCAGGGTTTATCAATCAGCAAGGTCTCCATTTTCCCCATTTTCTCTCTATTTGGGGGGGTGGAAGGAAAGTGCTGAGTTTTGTTTTGTACCGGGGACCAGGAGGGGGCCCCACCCCGAAACTGTTGTTCTTTTGATGGCCTGAATGCAGGATCTCGTTGGAGGAAATGGAGCATCCAAGCAACTCATGTGAGAGATGGAGCCTTGATTTCCAAGCCACTGGGTCGAGGAGCACTAGCAAACTCATCTAACCTCATCGTGCCTCCTCCTCCTCAATTCGCGCCAAACCCTTTCCAGGAATGGACGTCGAACGTCCGTGTCTAGGAATACCTCCTCCTCCTTCCTTCTCCCGCTTCCTCAGCACAGCTTCAACACAGTCCCTGACTTGCCACAGATGATGCAATCCCCCTGAAGCTGATGCGCTGTCTTGCACAGCCCTGGACCCCGAACCACTGCCTAATGAAGACCGATAAAATTGGAGAAACTGTCGCTTTGGTGGATTCGACGGAGAGAAAGGCTCCGTGTCCGCATCTGTGTCCGTCTCCCCTCTTCCGTCGCTGCGGGACCCTGATGTTTCAGAGTGATCCAACGATCCGGTTCCAAACTTAGAACACATCACCACAATGCTCAATGCTGACAAGTGCATTGTCTGCACTGACCATTTTTGTGGGCTTCTTCAAAACTGGCAAGTGATTGTGCCAGAGCTCTTTCACCGCCTCCACTCTCGGCTGGCTCACAACACCCGAGGGGGGGCCGCAACGCGCTTGTCAGGCCATTGTACTTTCGTACTGCGTAATGGCAGTGCGCTCTGAGCCACTATCGCTGGACATGGTGGAGGGTGGAATTCCAGCGAGTTGCCACATCAAAATGAGACGGTTGAAGGGGAGGCCAAGCTGACGCGCAACGCCAAAAAAAAGCCAGCGGGACGAAGCAGGGTGCGAACTGGCGGAAGTGCGAACTCAGTGACCTCAACCTTCCTCAGCAGCAGTCCAGACCCGGGTAGCTCTTTAAAAAATTTCCTGGACGACAAGGGTCATGACATGTGCCAGGCAAGGGATGTGCTCCAGCCTACCGAACTTAAAGGGCGGCCAGCGTTTCGTCCCCGTTATCCGCATAGACCACCTTGCCTGGCCACACGGTTCTTGTCACCCACAGCGCTCATTCTCGTTGCTGAGCAGCCTCCATCGAGCTCCTGACCTGGGTGTGGACGTCTCCAAGAACAATTAATTTCAACACGGCCTGGTTTACTCTGGGCACGTGATGCCACCAGTGGACCTGGGGGAAAGAGCCCTGCACCAGCCCTCGCGGTTTTTTGAAGAGCGACGTAGCGATGAGCCTGAGAGCCACCGTCACCAACCAAGAACATCACCCACTCACCCATTGAGCTGTCCAGAGAAATAGCGGCCTTGGCCGTGCTTACTAGTCCATGTGTCGGTGTGAGATGGACTTTTTTCCGGACAACAGATGCAGACAACGCTCCTTGAAAATTTTAGATGACACGTGGTTGCAGGGCAGTGACGGCTTTTCTGGCAAAGAATGCCTGCTCGGCATCTGGTATTGGGGCAGCAAGGGCCATGACGTGGCGGAACCCATCTGTGTCCACCAGCGGAAGCAACATTTCCAAGCCAAAGCCTGGCAATGCCGACATTCAGGCTTTTGGCTTTGGGGATGGTTTGGTTAAAATGTTTCTTCTGCTCCCAAAACCTGGAAGACAGAAGCTGGCTCTAACTGGGCCGCTGTACGGCCTGCAGGTCATCAAACTGCTGGCGGAAGAAAGGGTAGATTTGTCTCTGGTGGTGCTGGTGGTACTCCGGGCGACGGTGGAGCGGAAGCGGAGGCTGATCCTTGATCATGACTGCTGAGAGAACATGGGCAGCTGAGGAACGCTTGGTGGATGGCTGAGGAGGAGGAGCGGAACAGAGGGTTTGACAGTGGTTGGAAGCCCGACGTCGGTCTGGCCTTATTTGGCCAAGTGTTCCTTCCATTTCAACTCATGCATTCGCTGCTGTGACTAGAACAGGTTTGGTGGTGGTTAAAAAACCACCTAGAGTCTTGCCCTCTACTGATGCGTTTTACGGCAAAGGCGGGCATATGACATCGCTGGGTGAATCAAGTCTTGCCAAAGAAGGCCCAGGCTTGAGAGGTCCTGACCTTTTTGACAGCGATAAGCGAGGAAGCTGGTTTTTTCCGCTGACCGTGGCTGCGGAAATCATCTCAGCGGACTTCTGCTTTCACACCCTCTCCCTCCGCGCTCCCTTTGTTGAGGCGGACCCATACTGACACTACACCATCGTCTTCCTCCTCGTCAGTGATGAAGCGCTCTCAAGCAATTTCTGCTGGAAAAGACCACGTTGGATCCGCAATGGTCGTCATCATCATCATCAACACAGGTGACTTCGTCGTCCTAGACATTCTTCTGCATCCCCAGGAGCTGCGGGCTACAAGTCAAGAGGTCTGCAAGGCGTTCGACCGCCCAGGATTTTTGCCAATTGACCGGCTTCCTTCTCCTCCCCTGATGGCATCCAGTAACTGGGCCGTCAGAGCAGACAAAATCATCCTCTTTGGCCTCTTGTCTTTGAAATGCCTTCTGACCCCAACCGCATTTGTCATCAAAGAGGTCTTCACAAATGGATTATCCACATGGTTGTACACACGAGGTTACAATTGGGCTGCCTACCCTTCATGTTGGCGGGTGCTGATGATGCTGTTGACGACATTTTGTGGCCATGACTGAGAGGACGAGGAGGTACAGACTGCTGGATGAGGTTTGCATTACACCACTGAAGAACAGAGTGGCGAACGCTGTTCGGTACTGAGATCACAGGGCCCATGACCCAGCCGATGAACAGGCCTGACGGTCCTGCAACCGACGATCCGCTGGCATCGCGTATTTGGTCCGCCAGCACTGGAAGAGCACATTCTCTCGTACTCTCTACCTCCATGTCCTAACCCCCCTCTTTGCTCTGCTTACCACCTGAATTAACGCTCCATTTCAGAAGATAAAAATTTGAGAAGGGATGGAAGACATTTTTGGAAAGTCTCTTATTAAAAGACGGCAAATCACAGCTATTTTCAAACCCTAAAATCAAAACAAAATTGCTGGATTCAATTATAAGTGCAAGGTACCTCTATCAACAAAGCTTAAGTGACCAAAATGAAGAAAAACACCTATCAGAAAGGTATACGGATATAAAAGGTATTTTGGCACCTATCAATACCCTTGTGTGACTTCAAAATTGCTGGATTCAAATTAACTGCAAGGTGGCTCTATGAAACATGGCTGAGGCCTGCGCCAAAGTGAAAAAAAACACAACTATCTGAAATGTATAACCAGGATATAAAATGTATTTTGCACCTATCAATACACCTGTGTGACTACAAAATGCTGGATTCAATTTGGCCGTGTGCACACGGCTATTCCGACGGATTTGTGAGCCGTATTGAGCTCACAAATCCCCGTGAATAAGGGGCGGGACGGGACGGGCCGGAGCGCAGGCGGGGCGCCGCTCCGGCCCCCTAGACATGCATTGTTTTTACGCGCGTCCGCGCCGTAAATAATGTTCAGGTCACTGTTCATCCCCCCTGCGCGGATTTAGCCGAGCGGGGAGGAGCCGACGGATTCCACTGTTCTCCTATGAGAGCAGTGGATTACCGTAATGACAGGGACGGATTGGCGCGTACTGAAGCCGCAAATCCGGCGCGGATAGGGCGCCAATCCGTCCCCCAAATAAGCTCGTGTGAAACGAGGCCTTTAAAGTGCAAGTACCTCTATCAACAAAGCTTGACGCCAAAAGTTTGGGGAAAAAAACACCTAATCTGAAATGTATAACGGATAATATACGTAATTTTTGCACCTATCAATACACCTGTGGTGACTCAAAAATGCTGGATTCAAATTTAAGTGGCAAGGTTGCCTCTATCTTACAATGCTGTGACTAACCAAAAGTGAAAAAAAACACCTATCTTCTGAAATTATACGGATAATAAACGGTACTTTTTGTAATTTGGCACTATCAATACACCTGTGGTGACTAACAAAATTGGCTGGATTCAAATTTAACTGCAAGGTTGGCTCTATGAACAAAGCTGACCCTGCGCCAAAGCTGAGAAAAAACACGTATCTGAATGGTAACGGATATAAAAAAAGGTATTTTTGGCACTATCAAGTACACGCTGTGGTGACTACAAAATTGCTAATTCAAATTTAAAGTGCAAGGTGGGCTCTATGAACAAAGCTGGCCCTGCGCCAAAGGAAAAAAACAACGTATCTGAAATGTTTAAACGGATAATAAACGGTATTTTGGCACCTATCAATACACCGTGGTGACTACAAAATTGCTGGATTCAAATTTAACTGCAAGGGTACCTCTACAACAAAGCTTGACTGACCAAAAGTGAAAAAAATACCTATCTGAAAGTATAGGATAATAAACGGTATTTTGGCACCTATCAATACACCTGTGGTGACTACAAATGGCTGGATTCAATTTAACTGCAAGGTACCCTTATCTATAAAGCTTGACTAACCAAAAGTGAAAAAAAAAAAACCTATCTGAAATGTATACGGATTAATAAACGTATTTTGGCAGCTCGGCCCTATCATACGCCTGTGGTGACTACAAAAATTGCTTGGATTCAAAGTGAAGTGCAAGGTGGCTCTATGAACAAAGCTGGCCTGCGCCAAAGTGAAAAAAACACGTATCCGAAATGTATTCGGATAATAAAAGGTATTTTTGGCCCCTATCAATACACCTGTGGTTACTACAAAATTGCTGGATTCAAATTTAAGTGCAAGGTACCTCTATCTACGAAGCTTGACCGACCAAAAGTGGAAAAAAAACACCTTTCTGAAATGTATTCGGATAATAAAAGGTATTTTTGGCCCCTATCAATACACCTGTGGTTACTACAAAATTGCTGGATTCAAATTTAAGTGCAAGGTACCTCTATCTACGAAGCTTGACCGACCAAAAGTGGAAAAAAAACACCTTTCTGAAATGTATTCGGATAATAAACGGTATTTTTGGCACCTATCAATACACCTGTGGTGACTACAAAATTGCTGGATTCAAATTTAAGTGCAATGTACCTCTATCAACCAAGCTTGACTGACCAAAAGTGAAAAAAACACCTATCTGAAATGTATACTGATAATAAAAGTGGAGTTTTGCACCTAACAAATAGACCTGCAGTTACTAGGAAAGATCGGTATCCTAATATAAGTTCAGGCTGCCCAACATCCAAGTAATATTTCAACAGAAAACTGTTACTAAAAAGCCATTGCAATGCAAGGTCTACACTAAGTCTCGGTCAATATAAAGAGATATTGGACCCAGGTAAAATTTCAACACTTTAATAAAGCACTTTTAAAATTGACATCCACTTTCAGGCATTCAACCGTGATATACAGCATGACAATAAATGGACGAATGGTAATAGCATATACTCAGCGTTAGGTTGCGACCTCCCAGTCGTTCAAAAAATTCAAGGCAAAAGTCCATGCATCGATCTGGGAGACGCCAGGGCCCAGAGCAGAGATGGCGCAATGATGGTAACTAGCGCGCACTCGGACGTGCAATGTTTCGGGGCAAACTCCTCCCCTTCACTACACTAAGTCTCGGTGCACAATATCCAGTGTCCTTTAAAGAGCTTGTCTGTGTTCGCCCGTGGGCCCCTTCCCCACTCCCCCCGTGACTTTACAGGGCTAGATGCTCCTTTAACCCCTTCACGACCCTGGGGGTATGAGTACGTCCCAGGGCCGCTAAGGAGCTTTGCAGGGGGATCGCTCCGCGACAGTTAACACCCGACAGTAACAGCGCCGGCGGGTGGCTCCACCCGCTGGCGCTGTTTTACCCATCAGACACCGCGGCAAAGATGGCCGCGGCGTCCGAATGAACGGCGATCGGTGCCGCAGCTATGCTGCGCCGATCCGACGACCGGGCATGGTGGTGGCGAGCCTTGTGAAGGCTCCCGTCACTTACCCTGGCCGGTTTGCCCCACTTCCGTCCGCAGACAGGAAGTGGGGAAACCGCCATCTTTGTACACCCTAATGCATTGCCTATGCAATGCATTAGGTTGTATTAACAATCGCGCCCCCTAGTGGTCAAGCACCATAGGGGGACTAAATGTTACAGTAAAAAAAAAAAAAAAAAAGTTTTAAAGTACAAAAAAAAAAAAGTATTAAAAGTTCAAATCACCCCCCTTTCCCCGTTTTACAAATAAAATCATTAAAATAATAAAAAAGTTACACATATTTGGTATCGCTGCATCCGAAAAAGTCTGATCTATAAAAATATAACATCATTTATCCCATACGCTGAACACCGTAGAAGAAAAAAAATTCCAAACGCCAAAATTGCGTTTTTTGGTCATTTTACATCACTCAAAAAATGGAATACAAAATGATCAAAAAAGTCGCATGCATTCCAAACTACTAGCGATAAAAAGTACACTTCAATCCGCAAAAAATGCACCCTCACTGACGTCCGTAGGTGTTAGTACAAAAAAGTTATTGGTCGCACAAACTAGTGCCGCGGAGCAAATGTCAAAAATAGAAAATGTTTGGAATTTTTTTTACGGTACCAAAACATAAAGGAAACCCTACATGTTTGGTATTGCCGGATGCGTAACAGCCTGTAGAATACTGATAACACATTATATTTACCGAAGATTGAACGCCGTAAAAGCAAATCACCAAAAACATGGCGAAAATACGTTTTTTTTTCACAATTTGTCCCACTTGGAATTTTTTTGCGGTTTCCCAGTATAATCTATAGTATAGTGAATAACACCATTACAAAGTAAATCTTGTCCCACAAAATAAAAGCCCTCATGTGTCTATGTAGGTGGAAAAATTAAAAAGTTATGGCTTTCAGAAGACGAGGAGGGAAAAATTAACGTGTTACAAAAAAAAAACCCTGGGTCCTGAAGGGTTTAAAATTCTCAGCCTAACTACCTAAAATCTGCAAATCTCTAATCTACCTAAGTTCTAAGGTTCACAGCTAAAAGTATAGCTGTCTCTGTGAACAAATAGAACAATTTCGCTGAGCTGTTTGCTGAGCTGTTTGCTGAGCTGTTTGGACAGAGGCAGAGCGCACGTCCTATTCCTATATGACGCTGACACACACTGAGGCAGAACAGGAAGGGCTGTTCTATGTAAAACGAGGTCATGTGATTTTTCCAGCCAATCGCAACCATACACATCCCAGTCATGACGTCGCACACACAGCTCACCCTGCTCTATTCTCTAAGCTGATTTGCTGGCCGCCAAAATGACAGGAAGCGCTGAAAATGGAGCGATATTAACAGATTATGCGCAGATTTTAACCTAAATTATCGCGTGATCGAAAAAATCCGATCAACATAAATACCGTGCCGATTTCAACTTTGTCGATAAAAATTGCTCAATACTAGTCATCATAGTCTCTGCCATAACTTTTTAATTTTTTTGTATACATAGCTGATTAAGGAACCAATTTATATATGTTTTTATGTTTTACTGATTTTGCACAATAAAACCCTTTCATTCAAAAGGGAAAACCAATTTTTTTTTTGCTTCGCCATAGAGTCATAATGTTTTTATTTTTCTGTGTATGGAGCTGTGTAGTGGTTTGTTTTTTTGCGGGATGAATTGATGTTTGTTTTTTTTGTTAGCATTTTTGGTAGGACAAGGCTTTTTGATCGCTTTTTAATCTGTTTTTTCTTTGCAAGGCAGGGTGAAGAAAATACTGCAATCCTAGTAATGTTTTTTGTTTTTATTTTTAACAGTGCTAACCATGCAGTTTACATGTTAGTTTATCGCTGTGTGCTGCTGTCCATGGCAACTGTCCGTCACTATGCCCAGCGATGCCCACAGATAACGGCCAGGCATAATGACGTCACAGACAACCCGGAAGCCTTTGTTTAGGCTTCTGGGCTGTCGGGTAAGCCATCTGACCCCACTATCGTGCAGCAGCTGCTCCAATTAATTGTCAAGAAAAGGACTTTCAAGAATTTGAGAGTCATTCTTGTTTGTGCATATTCTGATAGCAAACTTTATCCTTCTAGATGACTTTCCATTAATATGTTTTGAAAATGTCATTGCTAAAGAAACTGGTTGTACACAGTCAAGTCAGCAGTCTTCCTCATGATAGTGTAACCTACTGAACTAGACTGAGGGGCCATTTAGAGACTTAGGATGCTTTCATACAGCACTCATGGTGCAGTTTTAACTGCAATTTGATTAAACTGCATTATTACCAGCAAGCTTACTGTTACTGACCAGACCAAGATATATACAAATAATCCTGCCACACCATGACAACATCTCACCGCCACATAGTGACTGAGTAATACTGCCACATATCACAACCACATAGTGAAGAACAAATACCACCACACCATGACCACATATCACCATCACATAGTGACTGAAAAATACAGCTATACTGATCCTAAATATAAAACATTATACTCCTATCAATATTCCTGCCATACAGTGACCATATGGGGGATAGATACCAGTTGTACACAGGCCCTGCAGACATATAAGTGAATACAGTACAATCAAATTTAGTGACTCACAGGTGACGTCTTCCCTGTTGGAAGTTGTTCCTTTTCTCCGTTCCTTTAAGACCACCATGACCACTTCTTCTGGCCTCATCCATGCAGAATTAACCACACAAACATCTTAAGACTCTACACTTTTCCAGCACCTCCCTATCACTTCCCCCCTCCGCACAAACTCCCCATGGGGTGATAGGTGGAAAAGGGGGATATGTGCTCAGGGGTTTTTAGAGAGTTAGGTGAGGGTTGTTAGGTGAGGGAGGGGGCTCCAGGTGGAGGGACAGAGAGTTGGGGCCGAGTGGGGGGACAGGGAGTGATACTCACCTCCCTGCTGCTGCCTCCGCCCCTGTAGTCACACTGAACAGTGTAACTGTGGGGCTGGGGCCAGCTCCCTGCAGTCAGTGACATCAGGGGTTAGTGTCTGTCTGACGCTTCCCCTGCATCGCTGTTCCCCTCTAAGGGCCGCCTGTGAGGGAGAGAAGTTCCATGACAGGTGGCCGGCAACTGCTGACACTGTTTGCACGTCCCGGGATTCCCGGAAAAATTTGGATTCCTCCCTGCCGTCCTAGGACAGTGGGACAAGGGTCCCAAATCGGTATTGTCCTGCCCAAATCGGGACGGTTGGGAGGTATGCCTTTCTGAACAATTTAGACAACTGAAAGAAGCTTGCTGGTAAGAAAGGGAGCTCAATTGGAGTGCAGTTAAAACTATGCCAAAACTTCACTGTGTGATAGCACCCTAAGGACACCTTTGCATGCAACATCATGAGTAAACAATACTGATCTCTCTCACTGTATTCTAATTTACTGATATTAAATTTTGGGTTTTCATTAGCGATAATCATTTTCACATCGTAGTTGCTGTGCAGCTTTTCCCTATCCTGGCCTCGCTGCCACACCATCTTGTGGCTGCTGCCCTGATTTCCCTCTTGTTCTATGGGAATGTGTGGCCACATCCTTCCAATGCTTATTCCCACAGTATTCAGGGGTTGCCCTTGCACCTGTGGGGTTATAAGTCAGCTACTCCCTACACATCATGCTTGATTCTTGTTGTTCATTCCTGTTTGGTCCTGTGTTCCTAGCTCTTGTTCAGTCTGTTTGCGTGTAATCTAGCTGGTCTTATGCTCCTTCCTGTCTTAGCTCCTAGGTTGCCCTTATTCTTGCTTTGCCTTGTTGCCATGTTCAGCCTATGTCCTCTCCTATACCTCTATCTTGTTTATGTTCATAGATCTCTGTTTATGATTATGCTCTTAGGCCTCCGTTTATGTCTTTCGATTCACCTTTGCCTCCATTTATGTCCATTATCTTCATCATATCTGTACCTGGCACATCTCGATCATCCATGTGTGGTGCCTTCCTTGGTGCTTCTGACCCACCTGGTCAGCTGCCACTTCCGGGGACTGCTCTGAGGTCACACCTGGTGGCCATCAGGATAAGCTATCCTTACCATCAATGGCTTAGTTTCACCTCCTCGGAGCAAGTCCGGTAGTGGCCTAGTGGGTCCACTACCTGCAGTTCCCTCGGTGACAATCATCCACATTAAGAGAAATAATTGTTTGAAATATATCGCTCTGTGTTTAAGGAGTCTATACAACATATAGGTTTCCCTATTTGAATTGAATTACAGACTTACATATACTAGTGTACCTCAAAAAATTAGAACATCATTGAAAAGTTATTTATGTCATTGCTTTGTACAACTATTAGTCAGAGTTCTTGTTTGTTTGCATTTTTCCCTATATACTTTTGTATCTTTCTTTATATAGTTTTGAAAAAGTTATTTTTTGACAGATGATCTGAGATATGAGCTCATGCACACATAGTATTTGTACAGCTAGTATAACAGTGTAAATTTGGTGTGCCCTCAAAATAACTCATACATGAAAAAACTTTGAGACTCTCGGTTCACATATTTTGATCAAAAGATGTTTAAGCTGCCCACGACTTTCAACGTGATCTCAAAATCGGGCAGTCCTATGCTATCTTTACCTCTCAATCGAGCCAATCAAGCCTCTCACTGGGTCAACCGACCTCCATAATTCAGAGAGAAAAGATAAAAAACACCCAACCTGCAAGCTGCACTTCTTATGACAGCCTGTGAGAGTGGGCGGGGACAGAAACCCAAAATGGAAGCACCCCTTCCTTCCCATATAGGTTAAAATCAATGTACACCAAGTATACCGTATGTTTCTGCACACAAAAACATTTCTGAAAAAACGTATGCAAACCTGGGTGCCACTGGCAGGGCTGCGGCACACATGTAATTCTACATGTGCACACACAGACCGCCGCCTGTGGCACACTACTGCAAAAAGGGCAATACACTACATGGAAATCCCTAAAGAAGC
Source organism: Phyllomedusa bahiana (assembly GCA_025379985.1). Taxonomy (NCBI): domain Eukaryota; kingdom Metazoa; phylum Chordata; class Amphibia; order Anura; family Hylidae; genus Phyllomedusa; species Phyllomedusa bahiana. The sequence continues at coordinate 5,646 of JAODAL010018875.1, read as the reverse complement.
ATTTATGCTATCTATCATACATGAAAAAACTTTGAGACTCTCGGTTCACATATTTTGATCAAAAGATGTTTAAGCTGCCCACGACTTTCAACGTGATCTCAAAATCGGGCAGTACAATACTATCTTTACCTCTCAATCGAGCCAATCAGGCCGATTTTGAGATCACATTAAAAGTCGTGGGCAGCTTAAACATCTTTTGATCAAAATATGTGAACCGAGAGTCTCAAAGTTTTTTCATGTATGATAGATAGCATAAATGCTTCTTTAGGGATTTCCACGTAGTGTATTGCCCTTTTCTCAAAATAACTCAACACAACCATCAATGTCTAAATCGCTGGCAACAAGAGTGAGTACACCCATAAGTGAAAATGGACAAATTGCGACTAAAGTGTTAATATTTTGTTGGCCACCATTATTTTCTAGCACTGCTTGGGCATGAAGTTCTCTAGAGCTTCACAGGTTGCCACTGAAATCCTTTTCCACCCCTTCATGATGACATAACCGAGCTGGTGGATATTGGAGACCTCGCGCTTCTCCACCCTTGGTTTGAGAATACCCCACAAATGCTCAATAAGTCGGACATGTTTGGCCAGTTCAACACTTGTACCTTCATTTTCTCTAGCAAGGCAGTGGCCGCCTTGGAGGTGTGTTTGGGGTCGTTATCATGTTGGAATATTGCCCTGTGGCCGGTTCTATAGGGATGGAATCATGCCCTGATTCAGTATGTCACAGTACATGTTGGCATTCATGGTTCCTCATTGAACTGTCGCTTCCCACAACTGGCAGCACTCTTGCAGCCCCAAACTATGACACTCCCACCAATATGCTTGACTGTAGTCAAGACACAGTTGTCTTTGTACTCCCTGGTTGCCGCCACACACACTTGACACCATCTGAACCAAATAAGTTTATCTTGGTCTCATGAGCCAATTTTATGTAGAGCAACAATTTTTTTTTTCAGAGCCTCAGTTCTTTGCCATGAGGTGCTATGTTGAACTTTTAGTGACCAGTGTGAGAGAGCGATAACACCACATGTAACATACATGACACACTAATGTAACACTAATGAGTCACATAACACCGTGGAGGCACTCACTTTTGGTGCCAGTGGTTTAGACATTGATGGCTGTGTGTTGAGCTATTTTGAAAGCACACTAAGGGCGACATGTCAGAAAAGTGGCGGTGCCGCAGCAATTTTTGGGCTCATTAACTCAGTGTAAAGTGCACCAGAAAGTCTGATCCTCTCAAAAATCTGGTGTCAGGTAAACCTAATGCGCCTAAAAATGCACATTGTGCCTGAATAGGAGCATTGCGCAGATTGCGGCGCATTGCACGAATCGCGGCGCATAGCGTATCATTGGTAGTTTATGTAATGTGCCTCTCAAGGCGCATTGCACTATGTAGGCACATAACGTATCATTACTCGTATATGTAATGCTCCTCTATAGGTGCATTGCGCTATGGAGGCGCACAGCATATAATTTTTAGGTGCATTACAATGTGTCGTGCCCGACGTATAATGCGCATAGTTTTGATGTATAGTGTAGAACAGGAAAGGCACACCCACTGGAGAGATAATGAAGGTGGTGCAAGTCAAACGTAGGAAATTATTCCTCCAAAATGACTGATATGGGCTACGGCCCCTTAAAATTTCTTCCCCAATCTCCCATGTGACTGTTTGACAAAGGTCTCATCGACCGAAATGTCAGTGATTGTGTCAAGTCACCAATTCTTTTGCTCTATTTTGTCTGGAGCCTGTGGATATTACAATAAATGAATAAACATTCTTTTTTCGCATCACAAGAATTTTTGAGTGCAGTCAATTTGTTATTTTTTAGTTTTGGTGTATGACAGTTCATTCACATTGAGAATATGGCATCAAAAGTGGTTTTGGCGCAAAAATAGACCAAAAAACTGACGTTGGCGTGTTGGGAAATGTCGTCCTAAATGTACACTTTTATACAAGCCGTACACTGACTACTTTACTTTGTATCAAAATGTTGTCCTATGAAAAGATAAAATATTTACAAAATTATGAGCAGTGTACTCACTTTTGTGAGATAGTGTATGTATACAGTAGGGAAAATAAATGTTTGATTTTGCAAGTTTTCCTACGAAGAATGAAGAGATCTGTAATTTTTATTGTAAGTACACTTACATTTTATTGATGAATTATGTATTTGATCACCTACCAACTATCAAGAATTCTGGTTAATTTTTCTTGAAGATGCCCTGCCACTCTGTGCTCATCACCTGTATTAATTGCACCTGTTTGAATTCGCTACCTCTATAGAAGACACCTGTCCACACACTCGGCCAATCACATTCCAACCTCTCCGCCATGGCCAAGACCAAAGAGCTGGGACAAAACTGTAGACCTGCACAAGGCTGGGATGGACCACAGGATAATAGGCAAGCAACTTGGTGAGAAGGAAACAACTGTTGGTGCAATGATTAGAGAATGTAAGAAACACAAGATGACCGTCAGTCTTCCTCGGTCTAGGGCTCCATTCAAGATTTCACCTCATAGAGTAAGGAAGATTCTGAGAAAGGTCAGGAATCATCCCAGAACTACAGGAGGACTTGGCCAATGACCTTAATAGAGCTGAGACCACAGTCTCAAAGATTACTGTTAGTAACACACTACGCCATCATGGATTAAATATCCTGCAGGGCACGCAAGGTCCTCCTTCTTACACCAGCACATGTCCAGGGCCGTTTGAAGTTCAACAATGATCATCTGAATGATCCAGAGGAGGCAAGGGAGAAGGTCATGTGGTCAGATAAGACCAAAATAGAAGTTTTTGGTATCAACTCCACTCACTCTGTTTGGAGGAAGAAGGATAAGTACAACCCCAAGAACACTGAAGCAGGGGGTGGAAACATTATAATTTGGGGGTGCTTTTCTGCAAATGGGTCAGGACGGCTGCACCATATTGAAGGTAGGATGGAGGGGCCATGTATAGTGAGATTTGGGCTAACAACTTCCTTCCCTCAGTAAGAGCATTGAAGATGGGTAATGACTGGGTCTTGCAGAATGACAATGACCCAAAACACACAGCCAGGGCAACTAAGTTGTGGCTCTGTAAGAGGAATTTCAAGGTCCTGCAGTGGAGTAGCCAGTCTCCAGATCGGAACCCAATCGAAAAACTTAGGAGGGAGCTGAAACTCAATGCAGCCCAGCGACAGCCCTGAAACCTAAAAGATCTGGAGAAGATATATATGGAGGAGTGGGCCAAAATCCCTGCTGTAGTGTGTGTAAACTTGATCAAGAACTACAGGAAATGTCTGACCTCCAATTGAAACAAAATGTTTCTGTACCAAATATTAAGTTCTGTTTTCCTATTGTAGATTTTCTGGATTTTTTTTTTACAGTAGAAGTGTACCTATGATAAAAATGACAGACCTCTCCATTCTTTGTAGGTGGGAAAACTTGCAAAATTGATAGTGTATCAAATACTTATTTTCCACACTGTATATATATACACACATCACGGGCCTGGCACGGGCTTCTCTGGTGGACTCAAGGAACTCAGTGGTCGATAATAAATACATTGAATTAAAGCAAACCTAGCATTAACCATGCGGTCACCACTTATAAATGGGGACCATATAGGGTGCACAGACTAACAGGGTTTAATCCATACCCAAACAAAAAAAGAATCTGGCACCTAAATATATAGACCAGCAGCCCTCCAATCTTCTGTAAAAAAGCAATGTCCTTATTTAATAAAATATAGTATAAAAACATCCAACATGAATATGGAAAGCGTGGGTGGAAATAGTAACGCTGATGCGTTTCCGACTGAATCAGTCTTTAATCATACCTACCACTATACACATGGTTATTGATTAAATAACCCTTTTCAGGAGAATAAACCTCAACCACCTGGCCCAAGATAAAAATATATAACAAAATACAAATAAATATTAACAACAGAAATATAATATCTAAGGGTATGTTTACACAGCGTATTCCGGCGCATACTTCTATGCGCTGCAGGGGGGGGAGCGGACCCGTTGACTTCTATTATCCCTACGAAAGCTATGAATTACAAAAATTGCGAGGCGCATTTCGGGTGTAATGCAGCGCAATTATGAGCCAAAATACACCCTGCAATTACGTATGTTTCTGCACACAAAAACATTTCTGAAAAAACGTATGCAAACCTGGGTGCCACTGGCAGGGCTGCGGCACACATGTAATTATACATGTACACACACAGACCGCCGCCAGCGGCACACTACTGCAAAAAGGGCAACACACTACGTGGAAATCCCTAAAGAAGCATTTATGCTATCTATCATACATGAAAAAACTTTGAGTATAATTACATGTGTGCCGCAGCCCTGCCAGTGGCACCCAGGTTTGCATACGTTTTTTCAGAAATGTTTTTGTGTGCAGAAACATACGTTATACTTGGTGTACATTGATTTTAACCTATATGGGGAGGAAGGGGTCCTCCATTTTGGGTTTCTGTACCCGCCCACTCTCACAGGCTGTCATAAGAAGTGCAGCTTTCAAGTCTGGTGTGTTTTCTTATATTTTTTTCTCTCTGTATAATGGAGGTCGGTTGACCCAGTGAGAGGCCGTGAATTGGCTCTATTAAGAGGTAAGGATAGTGTAGGACTGCCCGATTTTGAGATCACGTTGAAAGTCGTGGGCAGCTTAAACATCTTTTGATCAAAATATGTGAACAAGAGTCTCAAAGTTTTTTCATGTATGATAGATAGCATAAATGCTTCTTTAGGGATTTCCACGTAGTGTGTTGCCCTTTTTGCAGTAGTGTGCCGCTGGCAGCGGTCTGTGTGTGTACATGTATAATTACATGTGTGCCGCAGCCCTGCCAGTGGCACCCAGGTTTGCATACGTTTTTTTCAGAAATGTTTTTGTGTGCAGAAACATACGTTATACTTGGTGTACATTGATTTTAACCTATATGGGGAGGAAAGGGTCCTCCATTTTTGGGTTTCTGTACCCGCCCACTCTCACAGGCTGTCATAAGAAGTGCAGCTTGCAAGTCTGGTGTGTTTTCTTATATTTTTTCTCTCTGTATAATGGAGGTCGGTTGACCCAGTGAGAGGCCGTGAATTGGCTCTATTGAGAGGTAAGGATAGTGTAGGACTGCCCGATTTTGAGATCACGTTGAAAGTCGTGGGCAGCTTAAACATCTTTTGATCAAAATATGTGAACCAAGAGTCTCAAAGTTTTTTCATGTATGATAGATAGCATAAATGCTTCTTTAGGGATTTCCATGTAGTGTATTGCCCTTTTTGCAGTAGTGTGCCGCTGGCGGCGGTCTGTGTGTGTACATGTATAATTACATGTGTGCCGCAGCCCTGCCAGTGGCACCCAGGTTTGCATACGTTTTTTCAGAAATGTTTTTGTGTGCAGAAACATACGTTATACTTGGTGTACATTGATTTTAAAATTACTGCAAATTTTATATGAACAGAGGATTTTGACCTAAATCACTGCAAAATTATAATCCCTGTTAAAACGTAACTTTTACTAAACTATCTAAAATTATACATCCTAAACCCCTATATATTACCACTACATACCTAAATGATACAGCATACTATATACCATCCGTCAGGGGAGTAATGCCCCGAAAAAGGGGCGGGGCTCCGCTTTAATGACAG
>JAODAL010018874.1:0-73524 GCA_025379985.1 Phyllomedusa bahiana | reverse complement strand
TTTGTTTTTTCCCCTTTTTTTTCCCTTCTTTTTCCCTTCTTCTGTTTCTTTCCGTTTTTCCACCTCTCTTATTCTTTCTTTTTATCCTTTCCCATCTCTTCTTTTTATTTTATTCTGCAATACACTACATCACACATATTTCTCCCCCAGTCTACATTTATGTTTATCATCATTTTCATTTCTATCTTTTCATCACACATAGCCCATTCCTCTTTCCTCTATCTCATATATCCCATTCCATACTCATAGTTTCTGTTAGTCTCATTTTACTTTTACACGTCATTTCTCCTCTCTTCCATCTACATACTAGATTGTAGTGCTCTTTAATGCCGGCTCCGGCATCTGACACAGTGCGCATGCGCGGCTGTCGGACGCGGGCACCTTTGTGCGCCTATGCCCATTCCCGCTGTCGATTGCAGTACGCATGCGCGGCTTTCTGACACAGGCGCCAAAGTGCGCCTGTGCTACATTCGGACACCGTACCCAGCGTGCACACGCCGTTAATCCTTATGGGCGCTCCCACCGCTATATTAAGACGCCGACACCCATGTGGCTACCAACGCTCCTGCTTTGCCCAGCGGCTGCGGCCGCTCATTCCACACTCTCCTATCACATCACCGGTAAGGATCATTATACATATCTAAATATTGTCTCCTTCTTTCCCTCTCCTCCTCCCTACCTGTCTAATCTTGCAGCAGGGAATAATAGGAGTTTTTACGCTGTTTGTTGTCCACCCTTCATGTATTTCATACTAAATGACTACTACATAGATTTGTTTGTTTTCTCCTTCCTTGAGCAGTTCCAGCCATTTATACCCAAGATAGCCATATACCCGACTTATGTGTATATATGTGTATGTATATAGATATAACCTGACTATTGTTGTTCTGTTACTTGTATGTTTCAATACTGCTCATTTATATACATTGTATATATTGTACAGTCATATATTTGTTTTCAGTTTATTTTTTTCCCCGTTTTTTCCCCTTGTTTTTCCCCCCACTCCTCTCCATTTTTTCCTAAAGCATTTGTATCTTACTTTGTATGTTATTTCTATTTTCTAGTGACGATTTAAGAAAGGTCTTGCCAGACTGAAACGTCATATTACCTGTCACAGTTATCTTGCATCTTCTGTATGGAGCTCTGTCCTTGTAAATAAAACACGTATTGAAGCATGATATCCTCTGAGTGCGGTTGATCTCTTCTACTTTGATACTTACGGGAATACCAAACCCATCAACCAGCACCGTAACCCAAACTGAACCCGAGAGTGCCACACACTTTTTTCTATAGATTATAAACATAATTTTTTCTATGGAATATCTATACAAAACTACCTAACTTCCTAACTATTGCTGTGTATAATTCCATAAGCTAGCTGTTCCCCCCCACCCCTCCCAAGTAATCTCACTAGCAGCTTTTCCTGTGTTAAATCGCTATGAAATGGTATTTCTGCCTGTTGGCAAACCAGCAGACACAGGCAGCCGTGTGTTCACTACAGAGAGTAAGGTGGAAATGGCATTTGACAGGATACTGTAATTTACATTATAAAAACACAAGTCCTATCCATGGTTTTTATATTTTTGGGGGGGGCCTGTGTTAATTATAATACAAGTTATATGTGAATTCATTATATACAGTGGCAAATTTTTTTGGGCTACCCTAATGTAACAGAATTTATTGTATTTCTGTACCCCGCCGCCTATCAGAACCAATTTGACTTGTTTTTTAGTATTTGTAGATCATAGAAAACATCATAGCATGCAATGTCAGTCAGCTGCCTCTATGGCCAGTAAGATATTGATGTGTATTTACCCCTTCCTTTTTTATTTTTCCACCAACATAGACAAATGGACAAGATGTACTTTCTAATGGTGTCATTCATCGAACCATAGAATATACTGGAAAACTGCAAAAAAATTAGAAGTGGGGCAAAATGTGAAAAAAGTACTTTCGCCATGTTTGCAGGTATTTTGTTTTTACAGCATTCGATATAAATGATGTGTTATCTGTATTTTACAGGCTGATACAAATCCAGAAATACCAAACATGCATGGTTTTCGTAATGTTTTGGTATTATAAAAAATTCCAAATATTTTTTATTTTTGAAATTGGCGCGGTGGTGCCAGTTTCTGTGACTGATAACTTTTTTGTACTACCACCCACGGTCTTGAGTGAGGGGCATTTTCTGCAGGCTGAAGTGTGCTTTTTTAGTGGTACCAGATTGGAAAACATGCAACTTTTCGATTTAATTTGTTCCACTTTTTAGAGGACATGAAATGACCAAAAAACCTCAATTTTGGATTTTTTTTTCAGTGTATGGGATAAATAATGTTATATTTTAATAGATCGTACTTTTTTGGACATGGTGATATCAAATATATGTAACTTTTTAATTTATTTTTGTTTCTAAAATGGTAAATTTGAACTTTTATTTTTTTACACTTTCAAACTTTTTTTTTTTGACTTTGAGTCCCCCTAAGGTGCTTCACCATTAGGGGGCATGATTGCTTATACAGTCTAATGCATTGTAATACAATGCATTGGAGTGTACAAAGATGGCAGTTTTACTTCTTTCTGCCTGAGGAAGGAAGTAGTAAAACAGGAAACATGGCAGTGATGGAAGCCGTTTTTCATTGACATAGACGCCGCAGCCATCTTTGCCATGGCACCTAAGGAGTTAAACAGCATGGGATGGCGTCGACACCATCCCACGCTGTAACCAGCGGTTGTTAGCTGCAATTAGCACCGTGATCCCACTACAAAGCACCTTACCGACATTAGGACATATTCATACTAATTTTTAGGGGAAATGAAAAGATCAAAAAAAACTAAATTTCGGCATTGGAATTTTTCTTTTTCTTTGGTGATCAGTGATTGGAATAAATAATGTTGAATTTTTTTTTTCCAATTCAAAACATGTTTATTGATACGGCAGGGTGATACAGGTACAGACACAAAAGCAAGGTTATGAAAAATCATAATCTAATCTAGGTACATCGATGGTGACGAACATACAGTATACTAACAGTTCCAATAAATCCTAGAACAAAAACGCAAATGAGGGTAGAGGAGGAATAAAAGGGAGGAAGGAAAGAGGGGGCAAGAGAGAGGAAAAAAAATTAAAAAAAAGCGAGGAGGGGAGAGAAAGAAAGAAAAAAAAAAGGGGGGAACAGAATATACAGCCAATGATAGGGCAACAGATCGGAGGGGAACAGGCCATTAAAACCTAAGAGTCAGCAGTGACGGACCCAACTGGACACCCCACGAAGGAGCCAACCCCCTCGCTATAAGTGAGAAGAAATTTAAATTACTCAGGGGATGTAAGACGAAGTGGCATCCTCCATAGGTTTTCAACCCCATGTATATCTCTAATGAGGAGTAAACTTCATTCGTTTCGGTCCCCAAGAGAGTTGCCCTCGTAACGTTAACCTTGTCCCCCAAAAAGAAAATAGACAAACCAAAACAAAGGTCAAACAGTCGGTTTTGGCTCAATGGGGGCACCGCTACAGGCAAAAAAGAAAAAAAAAATCATTGTAAAACAATCCGCACCTAAGTTACAACTAGCAATATCAGGAGAAGGAGAGAGTGGAAAAGGAGCATTTCCCCCCCCTTGGGCACTAAGGCTCTTTTTGAGGGGCCCAAAAAATTTAAACCCGGGTCCCCCCCCAGACATGCAAATTCCTCCTATATTGAAAGGGAAATCGTTCGGGAACCCCCCCAAGTTTTTGCAACGCGTTAAATCTTCCCCAAACCATCCGTGACAGAGGGGCGGGCTTGGGAGAGCCACAGCCGGGGGATGATGTTTTTCCCCCGCTGAAAGGGAATCAAAAAGGAAAAAAGGTGGGTTTTTAAAAAGGGGCAACAGGCAGGGGATGTCAAAGAGTAAAACCCCCGGGAAGGGGCAAAATTCTGGATTTTTAACCCCTGGATTTAGTAGTTTTTAATCGGGATTTGGGGCCCAGAATGGTTGTAAACGGGAAAAATCCCCACCAATGTAGTCAAAAAGTCCCCCTTTTCGGAATTGCACCACCCCACCAAAACACTGGAAACCCCGGAAAATTAAGGGGTTTTAGTAGATTTTGGGACCCTATACCACGGGTAAGGATTTTTGGGTTCAATTCCGGGGCCCCCTAGAAGACACTGACGATTTATGCGTCAATTTGACCCTCTTTGCCCCAGCCCCTTCCTTTTTCCCCGAAAAGCCCTTTTAAAAATTTCTCTCCCCCCCTTTTTCCCTAAAAAGAAACCCTTTTCTGGGGGCGGGAAATTGAGTGGGATTTTAAAAAGGGCCGGATGGGGCCTTTTTTTTCCCGTGTTCCCCGGGGCCCAGGCCCCCCAAAGCCAAACGGGTGGGGGGTCTATTGGGCTCAGAGGGGAATTTCCAACTGAGATAAAGGGCTACGAAGTTGAAAATGGGTAGAGCCTCCCAAAAGGAGTCCTTTTTTCCGCCCCCCTCCCCCAAAAAACCCCTCAAAAGATTTTACAGAGTCAATGAAGGCTTAGCCCACCGTCAGAGAGGGGCGTCGGCCCCCCCAAGCAAAAACAGAAAGGGGGGATACAAAGATTTTCGGGTTTAAGAGGGGTTTGCCAACGGGGGTTTGCAGGGGCCCCTTCCTACAGAAAAAAATTTTCATCTTTGAAGTTTGGGTTTCCTACGCAAAGATTGACTTTGTGCGTTTAAAGGGGGAGGGATCGCCCCAAAACTTGGGGGAGTGATAGACCCCGGGAAACCCAGGGCAGGGCCGCTAGGGGGGCCCTGAACAGGGGAAATTTTTCGAGGAAAAAACCCAGATTTTTGGGTGGTTCCCCAGTTTTGGAAGGCAACTAAGGGGGGGTTTTGCGACCGTTTTGCGGGGGGGTTGTATTTTCAGGAATTTTTGGCAGGGTTTTACCGCCCCCCTGATTTTGATCGAGTCGGGGTACCCCTGAAATTTCCCTAGGGGGGCCCCCGGTTCCCAAACAAATTGGGGATATAAACACGAAGCCTTTAAAAAAGGACAAAATTTACCCCAATTTGGGGCTGCCGGGAAAAAGGGTAAAAGGGGGACGGGGTGGGACTTTCAATTTTGGGGTTAAAGGGGTACACCGCGGGGACTACTGCTGTCCAAAATTTTAAACACGATTGCCGGAAAGAAAAAAAATTACATCAAACACAGAGTGTATAAATTTCCCCTAAATGTGGAAGAAACCCCCGAAGAGAGGGGACAAAAATTACATTACAAGGGTTTTTTTAACAAACGGCTTAAGGGCGTGGCTAAGTTCCTTTGTTTCTTGCAGTTTTCGGGAAATTTGGTACTTTTTTTAATTGGTTTCCAAAATGGTCATGATTTCCACCCGGGTCCATGCGGGCACATAGTGGGGAGGGGTTCGAGGAAGCAGGCCCAATTTTGGGGATTATCTCTGCGGGGTCAGCAAGCTTAAAAAGGGTTAATATTTTTGAAACCACAAACTTCTTTAAAAAAAAAGCATTAGAAAAAATTTTAATTTTTTCCCTTAAAAACCCCCCCCAAAACTTTAAAACACTTTGCCCCCGGTTTTGTTTTACATTGTTTTTTTCCCCCTAATCAAAAATCGCCTGGCCTCCAAACTGGGGGGGAAAAAAGGGTTTTGGAAGCTTCACCAGGTTTGAGTTTACCCACCCTATTAAAGTTCCCCCCCCTTTGAAAGTTGGGTTTTCCCCCACCCCCGACGGGCCCTTACTTTTTTCCCTTCTAATAAATCGGGAATCCTAAAATTGGAAAGCCCTTTAAATTAAATTTTTTGCTAAGGGGCAAAAAAACAAAAAGGGCCCAAACGGTTAAAGGGCTGAAAACAAAAGAAAAAAATTTTTTTTTAAAAAAAATTTTTCTGTTTGAAAAAAAAACCCCTCTTTATAAAACAAAAAAGAGTGTAATCCCCAGGATAGTCGGGGGAAAAAGGTCCCTCACAAACCGGGTTTTGATAAAAAACCAAGCTTGTTTCCATCTTGGTGATGATAGGACTTGGGAAAGTGCAGACATCAAAACCCCCTTTTGGCGGGTATAAAAGCCTTTGCAAACGGGGGGGTCGGGTTGATCAGTGTTTGGGCGAAAGACATGGGATCAACAGGGGCCCCGGACTGGATCAACACGGGCGCAAAACAGGGCACTTGGGGAAACAGGGCGATCAAAAACGGGCGCAGACATGGCGATCAAAAAACGGGTGCAGACGGGGGTGGCTTTTTTTGGCAGACTGGGGGTTTAAATGCATCAGCTCCTCTTTGTGGTTTTCTTTTGTTGTCTGTGGCACCCCCTGGCCCCCTTAAAAAATCCCCATCCTTTTTTTTTGGGGGGCTCCGGGCCCCCTTGGCAATCGGGGAAGATGAACCTTAAAAAACAAACTTGAATCCTTGTGGGTAATCGCACAACAATGACTCCATTCATTTCAATTGTCCTGTGCTGTGCAGCGGTGGGGTGGACATGGCACTCTGTTTAATCTCAATCACATATACTCAGTCACATAAGAGCAGTAGAATAATCTGCCCTCCTCCAGTTCGATCTTTAAAACCCCTGCAGTGAATGACACAGCAAGAATGTACTTCAGAATAATAACACTTCTCATCCCATGACAATCTAACTACTATGTAAATACGATTTCTATAAAACTCATATATTAGCATTTGGATTAATATCAACATAAAAACACAAAGAACAAAACAAATCATATCATCCTTCTTCTCACTCTGTAGCGGCACAACATATAACATTCTCCTATCACTAAACTTTCTAACAGCTCATGTTTCTTATTTGTGTGTGAATATCAATATATATATATATATATATATATATATATATATATATATATATATATATATATTCACATAATTCATGATTTTCTTTCACAATTAACATTATCTGCATTGGCCTAACCTGCCCTCCTCAGATCTGCTTTCATCTAATCTGTCACTGAATAAAACCCTTCAATGCTTTCTATGTCATATAAACATATAAACTCTCATACACCTTATATGAGCTCTAAAGTATGTCACTGTGTTGTATCCTCCGATGGCTCATATGACTTTTAATAGAAACAAATTAACCTAAACCTCTTATCATAAAATTAACTCTTGATCAGTAAGTCACAGTATTGTCTTAAACTCACTGATTTTGCTAGTAACATGCTTTGTGGCCTTATCTGCAATTGCAAACAATGCATAAGGATTCATGAATAGGATTTACAGACATACAACATTAATCAAACACAAACAAGGACAATGACCCAATTCACACAATTGCACATTCTCCCAAAAAAAAAAATTAACTCTTCATCAGCTGGAGCTCCAAACAAAAAGGAAAAAATAAAACAAAAATGATTTTCTAATAATGACTGCGCAGTAGTTTTTACTCTGGTTGAACAAAAACCTTTACTAAAAAGTAATAGAGTGGTAGTACTTGCCTCTGTTGTCTCTCGCCTCCCTGGAGGGCACAAAACCCACCTGGTCCATGTGGATGAGAGAATTAAGTAGGGGGTTAAGGCAGTTGGCTATTAATTTAGCAAAAATTTTTGCATCCGTATTGATCAATGATATAGGACGGTAGTTCTGGCAGCGCATCGGGTCCCTACCCTCTTTTGGAATAACCACAATATGGGCTCGCAGAAAAGCAGAGTCCAGTGGCGAATCAGGTGTCGTCGCGTTAAAGGCCTTGAGGATTGGGTATGACAGATCCAATCTTAGCGTCTTGTAAAACAAGGCTGTGTATCCGTCTGGGCCAGGGCTCTTGCCAGGTGGCAGGGACTGGATGGCACCATGGAGCTCTTCCTCCGTAAAAGGCGCCTCCAAAGAGGCGAGAGACTGCTCAGAAAGTCGCGGCAGCGCCGTCCTCGATAGGTAGGACTGAAGAGACGAGGTGTTAGTTTGGGGTGCTGGAAGGTTATATAGGGTGGAGTAATAATTATGGAACACAGCCAAGATCTCCTCCGTCAGATGGACAGCCCTCCCCTCCGAGTTTTTGATGGAGGGAACATAAACAGAGGCTCTCCTATCTCTAAGAGCACGAGCCAAACACTTGCCGGGTTTATTGCTCCCGGCATAGAAGGAGCTGGCGCACAATTGACGGTATCTTTTGTGTTTCTTCTCCATTAGTAGGAGAATTTCATGGCGCACCTGATTGAGAGCCCTCCGATCCATCTCCAGACCAGTTGATTTATGCCGAGTCTCCAATGAGGATAATTGGGTCAGGAGAGATTGGAGTTTGAACTTGGCTTCCCGTTTAATGCGTGCTCCATGTTTAATCAACACGCCCCTGAGCGTGCACTTCAATGCCTCCCAACGATTTTGCGGGGAGGTGGGATCAGAGCGGTGGGCCTCGTTGAACAAACTAATGGATCGTTGCACATCAGATAAGCATAAGGAGTCTGACAGCAAGGATTCATTCAGTTTCCACATGAAACCAGGGCGGCTGTAACTTGGAAGGGCAAAGTCACAGTGCACAGGAGCGTGATCCGAGTGGAGGATGCTACCTATGGATGCTGTCACCACATGACGGAGGAGAGAGTGCTGCGGGAAAATGTAATCAATGCGACTATACGAGTTGTAAGGGGGGGAGTAAAAAGTATAGTCGCGATCATTTGGGTGCAGCAGTCGCCACACGTCCACCAGTTGCATGTCATGTACCATTTTTTTCACCCTGTTAAGAGTGTGGAAGGTAGCAGACGAGCGACCCGTGGAAGTGTCCACAGTGGGATTCAGCGCTAGGTTCAGATCTCCGCACAGTATGATCTGGCCCTGAGCAAAACTGGTTAGCTCATCCAGCATCCTAGAGATAATGGAACTTTGCCCCACGTTAGGGGCATAGAGGTTGGCCAGAGTGTAGACCTGGCCCTGTAAATTGAATTTAACAAACAACGCCCTAGCGTCTTTGTCCCGAAAAGTGTCAAGTATAGTGATGGGCAGTGATTTGTGGAAAAAGACAGCGACCCCTTTGACCTTGGCTGACTCGCTACTGTTATGGCACCAGACAGGGAAATACCGGTTTCGGTAAGCCTGGATATGGGAGGAGAGGAGATGGGTCTCCTGAAGGCAGACAATGCGCGATTTCGGCTTGTGCAGATGATACAGGATTTGAGATCTTTTTTCGGGGGAGTTAAATCCCTTAACATTAAGGGATGTGAGTCGAAGATTAGCCATATGGCAGCAATCGTGGAGCAGGAGGAAAGCCCCCTAAGAGCAGGAGTAGCGGTGCCGTCCATACCAGACCAAAGAACATATTATAGGCAATATACAACCAGTAAACCAGAAAAGAAAACATAGGCCTAACAAAAAGAGGCCAATCAACTAACGAATGCAGACAAATAGCTGCGGTGGCCATTTGGTATCCCCAAAGGGCCGGAACTAACCGGGGGGGTTCAATAGTGTGAAGCATCAGAGGGAGGATAGAAAATGTGATGTATTGTTCCACAGTACTGGATCCTCCCGAGACATCTGAAACAGATGCAGGAAAGGTGCCATCCTCCCAGGAGCAGAACAAGTCCGCAACCCGAGAGGAGTGGCCCCCAACATCAAGAAGGCACTGCAATGCACAAGAAAAACCATTGACTGTACTGCCGAGGAGAACAGGTGCACCAGGATCAGGGAGCCCCGAGATCTCGGCACAACTCAGGGATCCACCGCGGAGTGGAAGGGGCCCAGCCCACCAGGCCACTCCCAAGGCTGGAGTGGAAGAAGGGCCCAACTACCCTTCCGCGAGAACCCCTGGCATGCCAGGACTCAAGATGGGGTCCCTCCTGCAGCCAAGGGCCAAGACAAAGAGCAAGAAAGGAGTGTCAATCAAGATCCGTCCATTAAGAGAGAGCAGCAGATCAACGGTGCATCCTTGCCCTAGAAGGCCGATCATCGGGGCTTCCCTGGCGTCTACGTATCCTCTGAGACTTCGCAGCAATCAAGTGGGAGCGCAGGCGTTGATTGTCCAAGAGGGCCGATCTCGTGGCAAATGGGTCGCCCGAGGACGCTGATGCCCAATCTGGTAGGGCCACATCAGGCAAGCCAAGGGTGGAGGTGAAGAGAGGCAGGTCGTCAGGTGAACGGAAAGTAAGGAAGCCACTGTGATGCTTAACTTGCAGAGAGAACGGGAACCCCCATCTGTATGGAATATTTCTGGACTGGAGTTCCGCCAGGAGGGGCTTGATGGCAGCTCTCATTCGGAGGGTACGCCTAGAGAGGTCCGGGAACAAGCCCAGTTTGATGCCCTCGAATTCCACTTGCTGCATCAATCGGGCTTTACGCATAATCTCCTCTTTTAGGGTGTATAATGTTGAATTTTAATAGATTGGACTTTTATGGATGTGGCAATACCAGTTATGTGCAACCTTTTTATTATTTCCTTTTTAAATGTAAACTGGCAAAAGAGGGGTGATTTGAACTTTTAATATTTTTAATTCATTTTCATACATTAAATTTATTTTTATTTTTTTACTTTCATTGTAAGTTCCCCTAGGGAACCTGCCACTAGGAGGTGCGATCATCAGTACACCTGATCAGTATAAACAGTGCAGAAGGGTATACAAATATGGTGGTTCTATCGCTTCCTGGGGCAGAAAGTTATAGAAATGAATACATGGCAGCTATGGAACCCTTCATAAGGCTTCCAGTCACCATGTTAATAGATCAACACCCTGTGACACTGCCGCGATCTCCACACCGTCCTATGTAGCGTACTTACAGAGCAAGACTGCTAAATAGGACCTTACCGGCACCAGGACGTACCCATATGTCCTGTGTCGGTAAGAGGTTAATTGGGCACCAGCAGCTAATTTATTTCTTTTTCATATGAACCAGACAACTCATTTAAAGAGGTTTTACCACAAAGCAAAATTGACATGGGAAGCTTGCGAATTAAATAATCACCATTCATCATTATTAAAAATTCTATACCATTTTTCTTTTAGCTGCTCCTTTAGTGATCCATAGTGTATGGCTCTTCTCTAGGGAATACGACCAGTGACAAGAGTACTTCAGACCTGCCATAAATGCTCAGAAATCACCTCTCTTCCCAGGTAGCGATTGCCAGTCTCCTCCCTGCAAAGTAATCCCACATACTCACTGCTGAGCAAGTGTTCAATGCCAGTAGTCAAACAGTGAATAAATAAAAGGAAAAAAGAAACCTCAATCAGGTATGTGCATTGAGACAAAAAAAAATCCATGTTTGGTTCTTGCAGGGATTTGAACAGCGGCATTTTAGCAAATAAATAACCCGTTTATTGTCACAGGTATGTAAGCCCTTGATTCGCATTCTAGTGCCTTCTGGTAGATGGGCTATCTCTGACCCTTTAACTATTGAGGTACAATATAAGCAACTGAGACATGTTCCACACCAATCCAAACCTAATATACTCTCTCTCGTTCTTGTTCTCATAGGTTACCTAAGGTCAGACGTTATTATCTGATTACAAATTGTCCGCCTCTTTCTATATACAAATTAAAGGGTCAGAAATAGCCCATCCACCAAAAGGCACTAGAATAAGAATCATGGGCTTTCATACCTGTAACAGTAAACACATTATTTATTTGCTAAATACCCCTGTGGAAAGGCATATATGGGGCAGACTAGCTGCAGTATTCATGTGCGCCTTATGGAACATCGTTTGGTGATACGTATGTATGGACAAAGTTGAAAATGCTATGTCCTCCCAGTCCAGGAGATTTGGAGAGAGCACTGTAGCACGTCATTTCTATGAAGTGAGACACGGGGTGGCTGAGTTACATTGGTGCATACTAGAGGAGGTACACATAACAGATCAGTCCTTACTTTCTACACGCTTGCTTCACAAAGAGGCAGCATGGCTTTTTAAATTGGATTCTTTATCACCCTTGGGACTTAATGAAAATTGTAATCTCAAGGTGTTTTTGTAAAGCCCTAGGTAGGTTTTAATTGACGATACATACTGTGATATTATGATTTTTGGATGTAATATGCCATATGTGGATGTAGTTGCTATGATCATTAACTAACCTATATAAGGAGGTTACATGCCTACAACGTGGACGTTTGAAAAAGAAGGCTCAGCCCTTCGAATTGTGGCATACAGGTGTGCGGACTGCTGTCTTGTCTGCAGCTATCTCTAGCTACCTATATGGACTAAAACTTACAGTCTACTACTTTGGTGGACAATCAATTTTGGAAACATCATAGATTTCTGCTAGCATTTATCACAATTATTTTTACAACCTTTTGCTTTATTGGGGTTGCATTTTGTTAATAAAAGTTAACTGTGAAAAAATTGTCATCAGGATCGCATTCTACTGAGAAAGACATGATGATGTCAAGCCTGCTGGGTCACATGATATACAGTTCAAAGAAATCATACACACTTCCTTTTGAACACATTGAAAGTTGAAGCAATACAAACCAGGCATGAAATGCCTTCGTGGTAAAAACCCCTATGTAGTTGTATAAACTTTTATTAGAATGTAGATCCAGTCTGATTGTGATGTGGGGGTAAGGAGTGAAAGATTACTTTTAGGGCACATTGGTTCACACCTTATGGGTTCCACATCCTAAATTAATAGGGAAAACATAGTTTTTGAATTACCTATAATCTTCCCTTCAACCACACTTCTCCCCATCTTTAGTTGAACTTGATAGACATATGTCTTTTCAGTCGTACGGACCAGGGCCGTTCCTAGGGGCGGGCGGGCGCCGATACATACACAGCGTCGCAGGGGGCGCACAGCTTTCACCGCGCTCGATCTCCTCGGCTGGCAGCTCTGCCGCCGCGGAGATCCCTGGGAGCTGCGTGCAGCGTAAGCAGCGTGATGACGTCACGCCGCTTACACCGCTCAGCAGCTCCCGGAGCTGGACGCGCGGACCGTGGTCAGGTGAGTAATTTTTTGTTATTTACAATTAGCTACAGGGGGATCTACTGGCTACAATGGGGGCATCACTGGCTACAATGGGGGCATCACTGGCTACAAGGGGGGCATCACTGGCTACAAGGGGGCATCACTGGCTACAGGGGGGCATCACTGGCTACAGGGGGCATCACTGGCTACAATGGGGGCATCACTGGCTACAGGGGGGCATGTACTGGCTACAATGGGGGCATCACTGGCTACAATGGGGGCATCACTGGCTACAGGGGGCATCACTGGCTACAATGGGGGCATCACTGGCTACAATGGGGGCATCACTGGCTACAGGGGCATCACTGGCTACAATGGGGGCATCACTGGCTACAGGGGGCATCACTGGCTACAATGGGGGCATCACTGGCTACAGGGGACATCACTGGCTACAGGGGGCATCACTGGCTACAATGGGGGCATCACTGGCTACATTTGGGGCATGTACTGGCTACAGGGGGCATGTACTGGCTACAGGGGGGCATCTCTGGCTACAATGGGGGCATAAATGGCTACAGAGGGGCATCACTGGCTACAATGGGGGCATAACTGGCTACAGAGGGGCATCACTGGCTACAGGGGGGCATCATTGGCTACAATGGGGGCATCACTGGCTACAATGGGGGCATCACTGGCTAGAATGGGGCATCACTGGCTACAGGGGCATAACTGGCTACAGTGGGGCATAACTGGCTACAGTGGGGCATCACTGGCTACAATGGGGGCCTCACTGGCTACAATGGGGGCCTCACTGGCTACAGAGGGGCATCACTGGCTACAAGGGGGGCATCACTGGCTACAAGGGGGCATCACTGGCTACAAGGAGGGCATCACTGGCTACAGAGGGGCATCACTGGCTACAGGGGGCATCACTGGCTACAATGGGGGCATCACTGGCTACAATGGGGGCATCACTGGCTACAGGGGGCATAACTGGCTACAGGGGGGCATAAATGGCTACAGGGGGCCACCTACTGGCTACAGGGGGGCACCACTGGCAACAGGGGGGCACCACTGGCTACAGGGGGCATCTACTGGCTACAGGGGGCATCACTGGCTACAAGGGGGCAACACTGGCTACAAGGGGGCATCACCTGGCTACAGGGGGGCATCACCTGGCTACGGAGGCATCACTGGCTATGGGGGCATCATTGGCTACAGGGGGCTACTACGTGGCTACAGGGGGCATATTACATGGCTACCATATGAGGTGCTATAGATGGAGCATTTGTATAGAGATAGGAATTGGTAGAGAAGTGCTGATAAATTGAGGAGTCTAAGATGTTTGTTTTGTAAATTTTACAGTGAAGAGTCGGGAGTAGTCATCATGGCGTCTGGGACAGATGGAAAAGAAGAAGAAGAGAAAGAGAACAACTCTTCAGAGACGTCACCTGTGAGTAACTAAATATAACTTTACCTTAACCATGTATGGTCACTGTATGGTGGTGATATTGGTTGTAGAAGACAATTTAAAGAGGAAAAATCGGTCCTAAAAAATAACTTTTATTAAATATCATTTAAAATAACGTGATCTATCTCGAAGAGCTCACAAAACACTATGGGAGGCAAACAACAACCACATGGGTGGGACCAGAGTGAACTACAAAACCTGGCCCTATACTCCTAACATACCCCTACCTAACTGAGAGAGATACAGGATAATCGCCCTGATAAGGGCGTCCCTGTCCGCAGCCTTACCCTAAAACACAAACACCCCGGTAGTCCTCATGGTCCCGTCCCAACATGTTTCACCCCTCCATGACATCCTCCGGGGACAGTCTGGAAAGATATAATTGGACTAAGTATCTGGGTATAATAACAAATAATGGCTGCAATAATGCGAGGCACAAGAATTAGAGGGTAGATAAATACTATGGTAATTATGATGCAGAGACAACATAACGCCGTGTTTACATAAAAAAAAGAGGACACTACCACAATTCTTGCATAATGCCCCCTTGATGTTTGCAATAAAAACCCAAGCAGACCACCGGCTGTGGGAAGTACAAAAACAAAAAAAAGAGGGGGATAAGAAAACAGCCAACCCCCAAAAAAAACCCCCCACCACAAAGCATACACCCATAAAACCCCTTACTTTTTTGAGTTTCAAACTGTAAGTCATCTCCCCCCTGTAAGGGCATGACGCGTGGGCTGTGTGTGAGACCCGAAAGCTGGCGGCGCGCGAAAGATAAAGGCGCGCTCACGGCGCCCCGTGACATCACATAGGGGCCGCCAGCAACGGAACTGCGCCGGGGAAAGGTCCAAGTTACGGCGCGTGCGCAGATAACATCGCACGAAATGTATACAGCCCAACACCGGGCAGACAGACTAGCAGGTGATTTTAAAAAACATGCTCGGTTAACAGCTAGTGAAACGACATTTATTGGTAAAAAAAAGAACTGAAAACCCGTTCCAATTCTCCCAAAGGAACATTATAAAAGTTAGTTAGGATATTATGCTCAAATATAAAGTTAATTCAACAATGTTGTTAGCAAAAAAAAGCAAAGAAACCCTTAAAAAAAGCTGCTGAAATCCCGGGTCATTTAACCCGTTTGGTGCCTTTGTATTTGGGGAAAAATGTCCAGAAGCTTTCCCTTCTGCAGCAATAATCGTCCAAGTTTCCACGTCTTTGAGAGGGAGGGCCCACAACCCCCTCCATTTGAGGCTTTGGATTTCCCCCCCATGTATTGAGTGTATAGCCTGAGTTTTGGTTTGTGCACTTTGATGGCGAATTCCCCCAAATGCTCCCCAATCCTACCCCGCGCGTCTTGTGGTTTTCCCACAACCTCAATCCACAGCACGGGTTTATCAATATACCCCCATGTGTGGTCTTACAATTGAGAAATATTTTCTGATAATTTTTTGCCCCTGTATCTTTGGAGAACGAATTTGTTTTTTTCCAAAAAGTCACAAAACAAACCCAAATCCCCACATCTAAAGAACCTTTTGGTTAGTCACCACATGTCTTTTCTTGGATTTCAAGTGGCTACTACCAGACAGTCCCTAGATTTCTTCCCCTTCTAATGATATCGAGGGGGCCCCCCCCGACAAAATTTAAACCAAATCGGGGGTCCATTTTTCAACACATCCCAATTTTGTTTTAGGGTCTGTCTCACCCAGGGCCGCATTTAAAAGGTCCCAATGATGCCCCGACTGTCTCTTGATCCGGCTATAAATGGATTTTGGTTTTCAGCAATTGAACCCGGTTCCCTTGTCATACATGTTGATTTTATTGTTTTTAAATATGATCTGGATCCCCCTTAGTCAAAAACCGAGATCTCAAATGTTACCCTCCTTCTTGAAATCACCCAGAGGGGAACAATTACGCTGAGACACAGATACTGCACGTGGACCCCCCTTTTCAGGGGGTTGGGGGGGTGGAAAACCCTCCCCCCACCCAGTAAAGAAATTTTTGGCTGGGGGTTTTGGGTAATTTTAGTTATTACTCCCCATCCTGACCTCTCCAAACCGATATAAAAGGAAGGGAAAAAATTCAGAAAAAATCTCAAACGTAAATCAAAGGGTTTAAACGTACCGGGTGGGGGGAGACGTCCGTGGTTTCGGTGATCCCCTCCTTTTCTGCCCATATACCCTGGGGGGCTAGATTCATTGACGAAATCTTTATCTTTGGGAATGGGTTAAAAAGAAAAATTTTGCCCGGTTTGTACAAAAACTTGAATGTCAAAATTTTAATCTTGGGATTTACCTTGGAATTTCTTCGGGAATTCTACCTTTCCCTTGAAAACGGTTATTGGCCGGGATGCCCAGGATGGGGGGAGCTAATAACTACCACTCCCGAAAACCCACAGCCAAAAATTTCTTTACTGCGGTGGGAGAGCGCCACCCGACACCCCTAAAAAGGGGGGATCCACGGGACGTATCTGCGTCCGACGTAATTGTTCCTCTCTGAATTTTTCAAAAAGGGAGGCTAACTTTTTGAATCGGGGGTTTTCTGACAAAGGGCTTCCAGATCATATATTAAGACAATCTTCAACACCCTTTCCCGGAAAAAACCCCCCGGGGTTCAATTGCTGACCCCAAGAATCCATACTAGCCAGGATCAAAGACAGTACGCGCATCATTGGCCCCTTTGCAATGCGGGGCCCCCGGGTGAACAGACCCAAACAAATATTGGCATGTGTTGAAAATGGACCCCGATTTGGTAGATTTGTCCGGGGGGGGGGGCCCCCTCGATATCATATAGAAGGGGGAAAAAATCTGAGGGAAAGTCTTCAGTAGCCACTTTGTAAAAACCAAAAAAAGACCTGTGGCTGATAGACCAACGGTTTTTTTTAGATGTGGGGATTGTTCGTTTTGTGACTTTGTGGAAAGACAAATACGTTCTCCAATGATAAGGGGCAAAAAAAATTATCAATCAAATATTTCATCAAATTTTAAGCCACACTGTGGGATATCTGATAACCTGTGCATGTGGATTGAGGTATGTAGGTAAAACCACAAAACACTGCGACGAGGATTGGGGAGCATTTGGGGATATTCGCCATCAAAGTGACACACCAATTTTACGCATTACACTCTTTCATGGGGGAACTCCCAAATGCCCCAAATGGAGGGGCATTGATGGGGCCCTCCCCCTCAAAGACTGGAAACTTGGGCAGATTATTTCTGCAAAGGGAAAGCTTCTGGACATTTACCTAAAAAAACAAAGGCACCAAACGGGTTAAATGACCATTTGGGTTTTTAGCAGCTACTTTAAGGGTTCTTTGCTTTTTCCCTTTCATTACAACATTGTTGAATTTAACTTGATCATTTGAGCATAATATCCAACTAACTTTATCAATGTCCTTTGGGAGAAATTTGGAACGGATTACAGTTCTTTTTCCTACCAAAAAAGTCGTTTACTAGCTTTTTAACCCAGCATGTTTTTTAAAAACACCTGCTCAGTCTGTCTGCCCCGGTTTCGTACTGTATACTTTCGTCCATGCTTTTCGCGCACGGCCGTAACTAGGGCTTTTTCCCCGGTGCAGTTTTCCGTTCTGGCCACTATGGATTTTACGGAGGCGCCGTGACGCCCCTTTTTCTTTCGCGCGCCGCCAGCTTTCGGCGTCTCACACACACCGACCGTCATGCCCTTACAGGGGGAGAGATTACGTTCTGAAACTCAAAAAGTAATTATATGGGTGTATCTTTTTGGGGGGGGGTTTGTTTGGGGTGGCTGTTTATCTTTTCCCCCTCTTTGTTTTTTTTTTTGTCTTCCCAAGCCTGGGGGTCTTGCTGGTTTTATTTTAAACCTACAAGGCGGCATTAAGGGAGATGAAACGAAGGTATGCCTCTTTTGTTTGTAAACACGGAATGTTTTTTTGTCTCTGCATCGTAATTTCCATCAGGATTTATCTACCCTCTAATTTTTGTGCCTCACATTATTGCAGCCCCTTTTTTTTATTATACCCGATACTTTTTTCCAATTTTTATCTTTCCAGACTGTCCCTGAAGATTTTTAGGATATTGAAACATGTTTTGGGCGGACCCTAGGGAAAAAAGGGGGTTTTTGAAATTTGGGTAAGGGTGCGGACAGGGGCCCCTTATCAGGGCGATTATCCCCGTATCTCTCTCTTAGGTAGGGGTATGTTAGGTTTTATAGGGCCATTTTTTGTATATATTCTGGGCCCCCCTGTGGGTTTTTGTTTGCCTCCCATAGTGTTTTGTAGCTCTTCAAGATAGATCACCATATTTTAAAATTTATTTAATAAAAGTTTTTTTTTAGACCGATTTTTCCTCTTTAAATTGTCTTCTATATTGCGGTCAAGAGGTTTTGGTACTATTGGTAGGGATCTATAGGTACATTTTTTCTGGATATTGGTTGTAGTTAATGGTTTTTATTCAGTAAGGTCAGTTTGTATTTTTCCCGGGCACTAATGGTGGTGATATGTGGTCAGGTGTGTTTTTATTATTCGGTCACTTGTGCTGGGGATATGTGGTCTTTGGTCTTGGGATTCTGGTTTCGGCAGCAGTGTTATTTGGTAACGATGACTATTATTTGGTAGTTTTATATGTAGCAGATTGTGGTAAAGCTTTTTGTATATTTTGGTTTAGGGTGATGCAATGTGACGCCATATGTTACGAAAGGGCCTCCTTGTGAAAAAATAAAAGTCTACTATTCTATCTTACCACCTGTGATCATTTCTATAGGGGAACTCACTAATGACTTCTTTACAGAATGTGGGATACTTGTAAAAAACAACTGCAGGTGCATTTTTAGAGAAGCAAATTGCATTTTTTTTATTTTTTCTGTGTTTTTGTCAACTTGATTATATATGTGTGTGTATATATCCACTATTTTTTATGCACTAGTTACAGGGTTTTTATGATTTACAAGAAAAAACTGTTTTGGGCCCGTTGAGCATACTTTATGGGGAATCAAAGGATAAAATATTCAGCCAAGTGTTCTTGTTTCTTTTAGAAGAGAGGGAAGCCATTGCTAACCCCGTTTCAGCACTTTTCTTCCAAAGAAAGAAAGAATCGAGCATGTTTAACACACCTGATATGTATGATTCCCTAATGCCGGATGTCAGAGGAAAAATCGGTCGTTCACCCCCTGGGGCAAATCATCATAGATACGTTAAGACAGCATGTGAGCCACATATTCCTGTGTCCTTTCTACATACTTTCATGTGGTAATTATAATATTGCATTTTCATTAATAAGAAGCTGCTTCTGTGCATGGAGCTTCACAGCGTTACCTAACCATCTTTTCCCCTTTGGCCATACTAGTCGTTTTTTCTGGGGGCCCACAACATAGGGCCACAGGTGACAAAAAGTGTGCCCTGGGCATCCAGACATATGCCCTGGATTCCTTGGTCAGTGCTGCTTATTCAAATGTTGGTGTGTGCTTAGTACCTGCAAACTGTTCAGAACCTTCAGCTCCCTGCTCTGCCAGTTAGACCTACAAGTTGTCAGCAGGTCATTCCAACATTGGTGGTGTGATGATATGGATGTACTTAGGGATTGTAAAAAGCACGACTTTCTGTGGTCATGTTTTGGCATGGCTTGGTGAGATGTCATGTATTTGGGCAGGGCTCACTGCACTGCTATGCACCGGGCCCATAATGCTGTTAAGACAGCCCTGGGGTTAGTGAATGGGAGACACAGAAGTGCCCAGTGACATGAACCTTTACATTGTACATACTGTTAAACCTTCTTGCTGACGTATAGAAACTTCCTAAGTAGTGTTGAGCGATTATTATCGACAAAGTTGAAATCGGCACAGTTTTTATGTTGATCGAAATTTTTAGATCATGCGATAATTTAGGTTAAAATCTGTGCATCATCTATTAAGATCGCGCCATTTTCGGCGCTTCCTGTCATTTTGATGGCCAGCAAATCAGCTTACAGAATAGAGCAGGGTGAGATGTGTGTGCGACGTCATGACTGGGATGTGTATGGTTGCGATTGGCTGGAAAAATCACATGACCTCGTTTTACATAGAACAGCCCTTCCTGTTCAGCCTCAGTGTCTCTCAGCATCTCATAGCAGTAGGACGTGCGCTCTGCCTGTGTCCAACCAGCTCAGCAAAATTATTCTATTTCTTCACAGAGAAAGCTCTACTGTTAGCTGTGATCCTTACAACTTAGTTAGATTAGAGATTGGAAGATTTTATGTAGTTAGGTAGAGAATTTTTAAAGTCACGGGGGAGACGGAGCGGGGGGGGGGGGGGGGGCCGCGGGCGAACACAGACAAGCTCTATAAAGAATACTGGATAAAGTTCACCAACACTTAGTGTAGACATTGCACTGCAATAGCTTTATTATTAACAGTTTTCTATTGAAATATTTCCTGGATATTGGGCAGCCTGAACTTATATTAGGATACACATCTTTTTTAGTAACTGCAGGTCTCTTTGTTAGGTGCAAAACTCCACTTTAATTATCAGTATACATTTCAGATGTGTTCATTTTCAATTTTGCCCCTTCCACCTTTGTTGATATAACCACCTTCAGTTAAATTAGAATCCAGCAATTTCGTAGTCAGCACAGTTTGATAGGTGCCAAAAAAAATTTTTTTACCAATAAAAATTTTTCAATACGTGTTTTTTTTTCTTTGCGCACTACACTTTGTTCATTGAGGCACCTTGCACTTAAATTGAATACTAATTTTTAGTCACCACGGTGAAATTTAATGCCAAAAAATACCTTTTATTACCAATACATTACAGATACGTTTTTTTTACTTTTTTGGGGCACTACACTTTGTTTATTGAGGACCTTGCACTTAAATTGAATACAGCAATTTTTTTAGTCACCACAGGGAATTGAAAGGTCCAAAAATACCTTGTATTATCCAAATCATTTCAGATACGTTTTTTTTTTCCCTTTGGCGAGGGGCCCCTTTTGATAATCACTTTGCAGTTAAATTTGAATCCAGAATTTGATTACCACAGGTGAAATTTAAGGGGCCCAAAAAAAAACCTTTTAATTTTTCTGAATACATTACGATAGTGTTTTTTTGCACTTTTGCCCATCCGATTTGTTATAGAGCCACCTTGCACTTAAATGTGAAACTGCAATTTTTTGTATCACCACAGTGAATTGATAGGGCCAAAAAAAACCTTTTTTTATCCGAAAACATTACAGATACGTTGTTTTTTACTTTTGGCGCACTACACTTTGTTCATTGGGCCCTTTCCTTAAATGGAAAAACAGCAATTTTTTTATCACCACAGGTGAATTGAAAGGTGCCAAAAATACCTTGTATTATCCGAATAAATTTCAGATACGTGTTTTTTCACTTTGGCGCAGGCCAGCTTTGTTGATAGATCTACTTTGCAGTTAAATTTGAATCCAGCAATTGTGTAGTTACCACGGGTGAATTGATAGGTGCCAAAAAATACCTTTTTTATCCGAATACATTACAGATACGTTTTTTTGCACTTTTGCCCAAGCCAGATTTGTTATAGAGCCCCCTTTTGCAGTTAAATTGAATACAGCAATTGTGTAGTTACCACAGGTGAATTGATAGGAGCCAAAAAATACCTTTATTATCCGAATACATTACAGATACGTGTTTTTTTTTACTTTGGCGCACTACAGCTTTGTTCATTGAGGCACCTCTCACTTAAATGTGAATACACCAATTTTGTAGTCACCACAGGTGAATTGCAAGGTGCCAAAAATACCTTGTATTATCTGAATACATTTCAGATACATGTTTTTTTTCACTTTGGCGCAGGCCAGCTTTGTTGATAGATCTACTTTGCAGTTAAATGTGAATACAGCAATTTTGTTATTGTGATTACAAGTGTGAATTTTATAAGGTGCCAAAAACACTCCTTTTTTTTTTTTTTTTTTTTTTTTTTTTTTTTTTTTTTTTTTTTCCAAACACAAAGGTTTTTTTTCCCTTTTGGGGCACAATTTGTTATAGATTACTTGCGTTTTTTTTGAATCCAAAATTTTTTTTGTTTTGGGGGGGATTTGAGAATAGCGTGATTTCCGCCTTTTAAAAAGAGATTTTTCCAAAACCCCATACCTCTCAAATTTTTTATCTTTCTGAACATGGAGCGAAATGCAGGTGGTAAGCGAGCAAAGAGGGGGCATGGAGGTAGAGGTACGAGAGAAGGTGCTCCTTCCAGTGCTGGCGACAACACGCATGCCAGCGGATCGTCGGTTGCAGGACCGTCAGGCCTGTCATCGCTGGGTCAGTGCCCTTTGAATCTTAGAATGAACAGCGTCGCCAATCTGTCCTTCAGTGGTTAATGCAACCTGCATCCAGCAGTCTTACCTCCTCGTCCTTCCAGTCACGGCCACAAATGTCGTCATCATCATCACCAGCATCCGGCCAACATGAAGCAGCCCAAATGTCAACTCGTGTACCCACCACTGTGGGTAATCCATTTTCTAAAGACTTCTTTGATGACAAAATGTGGGGGGGTCAGAAGGCATTCAAAAGATCAAGAGGCCAAAGATGAGATTTTTCTTGCTCACCCCATTACTGATGCCATCAGAGGAGGAGAAGGAACCCGGGTCAATCGGAAAAAATCCCGGGCGCGCAACGCCTTGCGTCCCTTTTTTCTTGAAGCCCCAGCTCCTGGATGCAATTCGGAACGACGTCACCTTTTTGATGAGATATGACGACATTGCGGATCCAACGTGGTCTTTTCCAAAAATTTGCTTGCAACGCTTCACACGGGACGAGGAGGAAGACGTGGGGTAGTGTCAGACGGTTCCCCCTAAAAAAAGGAAGAGGGGGGTCGCAAATTCCACTGATATTTTCCCCGCCAGGGTCACGCAAACCCCGCCCTCCTTATCGCCGTCAAAAAGGCCAGGACCTCTCAACCCTGGGCCTTCTTTGAGAAAAGCCTCTGATTCACCCCAGCATGTCATATGCCGCCTTTGCCGTAACCATAAGTAAGGCAAGAACTTAGGGGTTTAAACCCACCACCAACATGTCTACCCCACAGAGCGAATCATGAGTTGAAATGGGGGCAACATTTGGGCCAAAAAAGGCCAACCGACCCGGGCCCCAACCACGTCACACCCCGTCTCCCCTCCTCCCCTCCGCCACCACCAAGCTTCCTCACTGCCCAGCTCCAGAGTCATACAGGGATCACCCCCGTTTCAGCCTCCACCGTCGCCCGAGACCACCACACCACAGAGACCCATCCTACCCTTCCCCTTTCCGCCAGTTTAACACCTGCACCGTACAGCGGCCCTAGCAGCCACCTTTCTGCTTCCATTTTTGGGAGCGAAAAACATTTTAAAAACCCAAACCCACCCCAAAGCCAAAAGCCTGAATGTGGGCATTGCCAGGCTTTGGCCTTGGAAATGTTCCTTTCCGTCTGGGGGACACAAGGGGTTCCGCCACGCAGGGCCCCTTCCTGCCCCAATCCCGATCCGAGCGCATTTTCTTTGCCAAAAACCGTCCCGCCCGCCACCCCACTGTCACAAAATTTCAAGGCTTGTCTGCATCTTCCCGGGAAAATCCTCGACCACCGACACATGGACTAGTAAGCAGGGCCAAGGGCCCCTATATCTCTGTGAAGCTCACGGGGTACGGGGTGGATTCCCTGGGGTGACGGGGGCCTCACCCTTGGCGCACCTTTTCAAAACCGCAGGGGGGGTCAGGGTTTTTTTCCCCCCAAAGTCCTCTGGGGGCATCACATCCCCCGAGAAACCCGGGCCCTGTTAAATAATCGTCTTGGAGACCGCCACACCGGGTCGGGACTGTGAGGGGCCTCCCAACAACCGAGCCTGGGCGGGGTACAAGAACCTTGTCCAGGCAAGGGGGTTTGGGGCAAAACCGGGCGAAATCTGCGGGCCGCCCTTAAGATGGGTGGGGCGGGAGCCCCATCCCTTCCTTGTCTCCAGAAATTTCAAAGAAAACCCGGGGTCTTGACTGCCCGAGGAAAGGTCGAAGTCAAGTTCCACTTCCCCGTTCGCACCCTGCTTCGCCCGCCTGGCTCGTTGCAGTGTCACCGGGCCCCCGTAAACCGTCCATTGTTGACGGGAAACACCTGCAATTCCCCCCTCCACATGCTCCGCAAATTGGGCAGCAGAGCATCCCTTACGCAGTACGAATGACACAGGGCCTGACAAGCACGTGGACCCGGGGTTGGCCACCGAGATGGGGGGCGGGTGAAAAAAAAGCCTGCACCACCTTGCCAGTTTTAAAAAGCCACCAAAATGTCAGTGCGGACGATGCCCTTGTCAGCATGACATTGTGGTATCTTAGTTCTGGAACATCGTTGAAACAACGGGTCCCCCAGCGACGGGGGAGGAGACGACACAGGCGGACGGGACCTTTCTCTCCGTCAATCCAAAGGCCCGACAGTTTCTAAATTTTAAGGGCTTCTTTAGCATTGGTTCGGGCCCGGGGCTAGTGCAAGGCAGCCACAGCTCCAGGGTGCTCATCTCGACAAGTCGGGGGCTTTTTGAAGCTGTGCCGGAGGAAGGGGAGGGGGATGAGGGGGAGAGGTATTCCAAAACACCCGATGTTACCGACGTCCCTCCCTTTGGAAAGAGTTGGGCAAATTTTTGAGGCGGAGGAGGAAAATGAGGAAATCGTTTTCTAGTGCCCCTCGACCCAAGGCTTTTAAAAACAAGGCTCCATTTTTCACATGATCTTGGGTGCTCCATTTCCTCCCCAAAATGATCCTCGCATTAAGCCATCAAATGAACAACAGTTTTCTGGGGGGCCACCCCCCTGGGGTCCCGGTACAAAACAAAACTCAGCACTTTTTCCCTTTCCCCCCAACCCAAAAAGAGATAAAATCAGGAAATGGGGGACCTTTCTGATTTATCAACTGGGGACACTGTTTCTCTGCTTCACGTTCTTTAAATTCACGGTGGAACAACATCAGCGACGTGACAGCATTAGAGTCCAATAGCCGTACGGCAGCAGCAGGGAAGGTGGCAGAAGCCAATGGGTGACCTCGGGGAAAACAAACCCCCCTCACCAACCATGCAATCAGGGGACACATCCAACACACAGAGACCAGCTTTAAAAACAGGTCACGACTATCTGCCCAACACCCAGTTTTTGATGGTTCCCTACCCAATAACTTCTGGTATCCAAAAGGACGAATGGGCCCACCTCGCTCGCCACCCATAAGGTGTTTTTTCCTGCCCACAGCCAGCGTCTACGAGCGGACCTTCACCAGCTGGAGGGTCATTACAGACAAACCATCCGCTTTCCACAGATAATGTGGATCGTTTGACTTTTTAAGATGAATCATGCATGGATCTCTGATGAGTTTGGCCCCCCAATTCCGAGGTCACCGATTAGTTGCCGCTACTTTTACATTCCTTTCAACAAAATGGTCCCCCTTTAAAAATGTTTTTTAAAATGATCTTTCTTACTGCAATTTTTTTTCATTTTCCCAAATTCATTTGCTGGGTTTTTCTTGAGGGGAAATTAAAAGACCCAAGGGTTTCATGACAACACCGTATTCCCCTTTTCTCACTTTTTCTTTTAAAAATTTTCGCATTGTCAATGGTTTTGGGGGGCAACTGTAGATACAGCAATAATCAGGGGCTTTGAACAGAAAGTGGCTTTTAAGTGCATTTTCCCCCCACAATTTTTTTAAAAGTGGCTGAAAATCATATTTATAATTTTTGGGGGCATGTTTGCTGTGAATCAGCAATAATAGTCCCTTTGGGAAAAGAAATGGGCTCTAAGTGGGGTTTCTCCCCCCACAAATTTTTTAAAAAGTGGGTAGAAGCATTTTTATAATTTTTTGGGGGCATGCTGCTTTGAAAAAGCAGCAATACTAAGGCCTATTATAAAAAAATGTTTTTTTCTAAAAACTTTGTTCTTTACATTGTCCAAATGCCAAGGGCACTTTAATTTTTGGGGCTATTTTTGTACATGCAGCATACACAGTCCCTTTTTAAAAAAATGTTGTTTCTAACAACCCTTGTTTTTTCCCCAAAATTTTTCAAGAGGGTTTAAGGGGGAGGGGGCGTCAGAAACAGGAAAAATTTGACATGTTTAATGGGCACATATTCAAAATACTTTTTTTTGCAAGATCTTTAACAGGGTATCAATCCCCGATTGAACAACCCCTTTAATACAATTAAAAAAGGAAACAAAGACATGGGGGATTCCACCATTTAAAAAGTGTTTTTTTAAATTAACTACTAAAAAACTTTCATTACAAAAACTGGAAAAAAAAATTTCCCCTAATTGTACAAAAGGGGGTACAGGAAACTTGACCAGGGATTTTATTCAGAGGACATGGGTTTGGGGCACGACAGAGAACAAAGTACAGAACATTTTCCTCCACACTTTTAGTAAAATGAAAAAAAAATGCCAAAAAATAGGGGACCGGGGGAAACAGGAGCGTTAACCACATATTTCCAAGTGAAGCTCAAATTTGGGCCGCACCTACGGGGGGGCAATCGCTAACCCAACGGAAGTAATGTCCAGTGAAAAATAAAAAGGGGTTGAAACTCCTTTTTTTCGGCAATTTTTTTTTTCTGGGTCAGCAGGTTTTTGGGTCATGCTGTGGCCCAGGACAGGGATAGTCAAAAGTCCAGTGAAACAAAAGGTATTGATAACTTTCCCCTTTTTTCCGGCACTTTTTAATCTGAGGGGCATGCAGGTTTTTGGGGATCATGTGTGGCCAGGACGGATATCAATGCCAGTGAAACTAAAAAATTTTTTTAAAGACCCTTTTTCCCGGCACTTTTAATCTGGGTCCCGCAGGTTTTTGGGGCCCTGCTGTGGGCCCCGGGCAGGTTAGCAATGTCCATTCAACTAAAAAGGTGGTTAAAGACTCCTTTTTTCCCGGCACTTTTTAAATGTGGGGTCATGCAGGTTTTGGGACTCATGCTGTGGCCCAGGACAGGGATAGTCTATGTCCATGAAACTAAAATGGTGGTTGAAAGACCCCTTTTTTCCCGGGCACTTTTTAATCTGGGGTCATGCAAGGTTTGGGCTCATGCTTTTGGCCCAGGACAGGTATAGTCAATGTCCAGTGAAACTAAAATGGTGGTTGAAAGACTCCTTTTTCCGGCACTTTTTAATCTGGGTCATGCAGGTTTGGGGCTTATGCTGTGGCCCAGGACAGGGATAGTCTATGTCCAGTAAAAACTAAAATGGTGGTTGAAAGACTCCTTTTACCGGCACTTTTTAAATCTAGGTTATGCAGGTTTGGGCTCATGCTGCGTTCCAGGACAGGATATTCAATGTCCAGTTAAAGTAAAATGATGGTTCAAATCATACTGCCTTCTGGCACTTTTTAATTTGTGGGTAAATGCAGGGTTTAAGGGTCATACTGTGGTACAAACAGGGATAGTGAATGGTCTGTGATTTTTTTTCTGTGCTTTTATAACCTAAGTGTGTTGCCAAAGATGTAGCACGTATCCATTTGACTGTTGTGGATTTTAATTCCAGCTTCTCCAGCCCTTTTTGGGTGTAAGAATGAAGGTGTTGTTGCTCTCCCATAGACTTTAATGGTCATCGATCATAATCTACAATCGACCATCGACTATCTAGTCGATGATGGTCGACTATCGACCATCGACCGATGTTGATGGCCAACGTAATCGCTCATCACTATTCCTAAGAATGGTTCAGTGTTTACATTCAGATTATTGAGTGGAAGGTGAAGTGTCATGATGGCATTTCCATCTGTCCTCTAATATCAGCCATGTTGAATAGGAATGAAGCAAGGGGGGGTAATTTACCAGGAAATGCATGAGGTATACAGTATCATTACATGATGTAATAAAAAATAAATTAAATAAAACTAAAAACACACAATAATAATGCTTAATTATTTTTTAGTGAGCAAATGAAAATGTGCAAGTTTCCCTTTTACGGTTCACACAAGAGTTGTTCCTTCAATTAATGCTTTGCTTCTCCTCCAGTACAGTGCTGACCTGAAAATATAAAGTAAAGTATTAATGTGCATCTTGAGTCTAAAATTAACATAACGGACTTGGGCCCCCTGGATGTAATACTAAACTTCCACGGAATTCCGAGCCTTAACGCTTTAATCCCCTCGAGTCCCTTCGCATCTCTCCCCCACTGTACATTGGCGCATGGGAGTGGGCATTGTCGGGGGGGGGGGGTGTCATCGGGGGGTGGGTGGGCCTGGGACTGAGAGACTTGGGTTGTTTTTTTTTTTTTTTTTTTTTCTCTTCTTCTTTCTTCTTTTCTCCCCCGCTCCCTTTCATTTTCTCCCTTCCTCTTTCTGTTTATACAAGCCATAAGGGGGTCCCGCTGGCATACTTTCATGCCCTTTAGGAACAACACCCATTCCCCCCGAGTCATAGTGCTCATTTGCATTTTCGTAAGCATCCATCTGTTGTGGACCACAGGAGACCCTTGACGCATACAGTGAGGGGTTCAGCATATCCTTGAATACACAATTTTGTTGCTTGCAGTTTTTTCATGTAAACCTTGTGTTTGACTCTGGCTCTTTTCCTATTGGTAGCAACTTATTCTGTTTACTATAATGTATTGCTTTGTTATATTTTGAAAATCCAATAAATCTTTAAATATAAAATTAACATAACGATTAATAATTCTGAATTAAAATGTTTGGTGACTATGTGCAGTTTTTTTTAATTAAAATTACCCTAAACTTTTACTGCCTCAAGTTTGTTCCCTAAATCAAAACTATGTCTTGTCAGCCATTATTATTTTTCATAGAATACCAAAGAAATTGTATCCAATACAGTAATATAGAAATGTAAAAACAATACTTTATTAAATCTTATTATAAACAATTAAAAAATATCAGTAACAGACAAAATCACAGCCAAATAAAAAATACCCAACATAATACTATACATCATATAGGTGATAATAGTATCAAAATAGCACATAAATAAACATCAATTCTATACATCACCAAGGATCAGCGGATTAAAATGAACTAAGCACCCCAAGTATTTATAGATTAACTAATTATTTTTTTTCATGAAGCTCATTTAACTTTTATCGAAGCATGCAAAGTTATCTTTTATCTTTCCCTCTGCATATACTCCCTGCTAACTAGTATGGAGGAAAAATTTTATTTTCTTATTGTTGTGAACCAGCCCAAAATATGACAAAATGCCCAAAATCCCATATAAAAAATATACGTTTTTTGATATTTGGGGTCTGAAAAAGCCCTGACTCTATTTTTTTGGTAGAAACATTTGGTTCCCTGTATCTTACTCCCCAACGGGTTTTGGGAAAAGGGCCCCACGGGAATTTAAAGGGTAATTCTGGTGGGCCCCCGGGGCCAAAATTGGTTTGGGGGCCCCTTTTCCCTAAAGAAAAGCAGAAAAAAAAGGGGCAGAAAAAAAGAAAAAGGCAAAAATTTAAAAAGAGTCATGTGCAGTATTCCCATTTTTTGGTTAATTAAGGCCCGAAAAGGAAAAAAGGCCCCAAAGGAATTAATTCCACTGGGGGCCCCCAAAGAATTAACCCCTTTCCACCCCTTGGGGCGTATCCTTCCCGTCCATTTTCTTTGGGGGGTTCCCCACGCCCCCTTTTTGGACTTTGAAACCCCTTTGAGGATCCCGGCGAAAACCCCAAAAAAATCCCCCAGTTTCGCTACACCCCGGCGGGGGGGGTTGCCCGACTTAAAAATTAAACAGTGAAAACCCTCACGTCGGGCCCCGACCCCGGATGGGCTCCGGGTGGGGGGGGGGGGCTTTAACCCCTTTAAAATTTTTCGCGACCATCAGGGTTTCTGAAATTTACTAAAAAAGGGGACCGCAGGAGGAGATCGCCCCCCCCTTCCTCTCCCCCTGTGGGAAAAACCGGGCCAAGCGCACGGATCGGGGCGATCCGTGCACCCTCCGCCTTCCTACGGGAAAAGCAGGAGGGCAGAGAAGGGCCTTTCCGGGTTTCCCGTGACGTCACGTTCCGGCTTTGCCCTGGGGGCTTGCCCCGGGCATCGTGACTAAACAGTTACCATGGGAACCAGCATGGGCAAAAAAAACCCTATTTCCCTGTTTCCTATTAAAATGAGAAAATCTAAAGATCTCTCATTAAAAATTCCCCTAGGGGGAAAATAAAAAAAAAATTTAACGTGAAAAAGTAAAAAAAAAGGGTTAAAAAAAGTGAAAAAAAAAGAAAAAAAAAAACAAAAACGAAAAAAAAAATTAAAAATACATACACCCCCCTTTTCCCCTTTACAAACGTCCAATGCCCCAAAAAAAAGATCAAAAATAAAAAAAATTACCCATGTTTGGAAATTGCTGCTGCGTAACGCCCTGCCCTAAAAAATCTGCCCATGTTAATTAACCCCTTTACGGTGAACCCCGGGAAAAAAGAAAAAAAAAAAAAAAAAATTTCACAAAAATTTAAAAGTTTAAAATTTTTTCAACCCGCAGCACATAAATGGAAAAAAAAAGCGATAAAAAACTCCTAGAAACCCCAAAATTTGTACCAATTTAAAACTTCATTTTCACCCCGCTAAAAAAAGTCCTTTTTTTCTTTTAGTAACAGCAAAGGATTCGACCCCAAAAAGACTTTGGAATCCACCAAAACTCCGTCGATCACATCCTGGTTTTGGGGGTTTTTCCATCTACAGAGAATGGGGGTAACTCAGAGCGATAATTCTCACCTCCCGAAAAAGCCCCAATAGGACATGGAGGGTTTGGGCCCCTTCAAAAATTTTCCCCCCTGAATACCCAAACAATAAGACCTTTTTGGGTATTTTTTGGGGATTTTTCCCTCGGGACTAGTTATGGGAATGAAGTTGTTGGGGCCGGGGGGTTTCCCTTGCGGATGTCAAAATTTGGGCCACCCACTTTGTTTTTTTTTATTTTTCTTTTTTACTTGTAATTTTTTGGAATCTATGATATTTTTTCAGTTCTGCCCTAATCTTATTGTTTAATTGTAAAACCACTTATCCAAAAATTTAGTAAAATTTTTTTATAAAACTTTTTGCTTTTAGGTTACCAATCCGGGACATTTGATTTTTAAAGGGGGTTTTTTAAACCATTTAAAAAAAGTTAATAAAAAATTTCTAGGGTCTATTCAAATTTGATTTGAATTAAGGGGGGAATTTTTATTTTTTATTTTATTTTCCCCTTGTACGTAAAAGCTTTTAAATTAATAAAATTATTTTTTGAATAGGAAAATAAAAATTTCCTTTAAAAAGCTCTTTTATACGGAAAAAAAAAAAAATGTATATTTCCAAAAGATAGCGTGCATAAAAAATTTTTTTTAACGCACTAAAAAAACTTTTCTTTTTTTTTTTTTTTTAAAGGGGCTTAAACCCTAAAAAAAAAAAAAATTTTATAAAGGGTATCCCCATAATCGTATCAAACCCAAAAGGTAAAAGTTTAACTTAAAGGGAATACTCCCACGGGGGGCCCCCTTTTTAAAAATAAAAAAAAAAAAACACAACGGGAAAATTGCATATTTTTTTTCCACCGGGCCCAAAAAAGGGAATTTTAAAAGCAAACCGAAAAACCTTGTCCCCCCAAAAAAAAATACTAAAAAAAAACAAAAAATCAATCTTGAAAAAAAACAAGTTCCCTACACACTCCAGACAAAAAAAAAAAAAATTTTAAAGTTAGGGCCCCTCAGCCCAAGGCGATGAAAAAAACGTTTTTTCCTGGTTGAATAAAGTTTTTTTAATTTTTAATTCAACATTTAAAACAAAAAAAATTTTAAAAATTGGGGTACCCGGTGAAATCGTTTTGGGACCTGTGGGTTAAAGGTACCATGAAAATATATACCTTTAAAAGTAACATATAAAAAAAAAATAAAAAAAAAACACTACCAAGTTTTGCTGTATTTTGTTAAAAAAATTTCACCCCATAGCATTAAAAAATGCACCCCCAAAAAGGGTCCCCAATAAAACTTAAACTAAATCCCACAAAAAACAAAAGCCCTACACAGCTCGGGCACACAGAAAAAATTAAAAAAGTTATGGCTTCAGAATAGGAAAACCCAAAAAACGAAATTTTTTATAGACGAAATTTCTACTGTGAAAAAGTAAAAAAACCAGAAAAATATATAAAAATCTATATCATTGTAATTGTACCGACCCCCAATTGAAAAAGTTATAAATTCATTTACACTTTTAGGGCAAATGTTTGAAAAATTTAAAAAACTAAAAAAACCCAATTTGACGGGGAATTTGCTTTTTTTTCCCCCATTTTCATTGCCCAATGTTAAAAAAAAAAACTATGGAACACCTTGTCCAAAAATGCAAAATTTTCACCCCTGGGATGAACCCGGGGGGTTTTTTGAATCCAAAAAGGGGCATTTTTGAAGGTTTCGCCTTTTTCTGCTTTTTTGGGGGGCTTTGCAAATGGGACTTTGGCCCCACCAAAATTGCTTTCCCAAAAAGCCAAAATGGTCCCTCCCTCCTTGTACGCCATCCCAGGGTTCCCAAAAACGGGCATTTCCCAACCCACATGTAGGGTTTTCCCGAACTTGGGAAGAAATTTGGTTTTTAACCCAAAGTTTTTTTGGGGGTTTTTTTTTTCCGGGAATTTTTTGACCCCTTAGAAAGTCTTCCCCCCCAGTTTTGGGGCAATCCCAAACCCTTTTTACGGGGTTTTTTTTTTGATTAGGAAAACCAGAAAAAAAGTGAATAATATAACATTTGAAGGGGTGAAACAAATTAGCCCCACAACACTTTGTTTTTAAGGGCTAAAAATTTGGTCAATACTAAAAAGGGGTTCATTTGAAACCCAGCACAATAATGTATGAAATTTCCCTCCCAAAGCACAATCCTTTGGGCCTAAAAATTGTGATTTTGGGTTTCTTTTCTTTTAATAAAATTAAGCTGAAACCTTTCCCTTTTTCCATTTTAAAAGAGAAAAAACCCCACACAATTTATAAAAAAAGCTTTTTGGGGGGGTTTAAAATTGGTAAGTAGTATTTTTTTTTTCAAGGGGCCCCCTGGTTCACTAAAAACAAGGGGCAAATTTTAAAAAGGTTAAAAAGGGAAAACTGAAAATTGACAAAATGCTGGGGGTTCTTTTTAAAAACAGAAACATCCAATTTTTGGGGGTTTTTTATTTACAAAGGGCCCATTTAATTTCTTAAAAAGGGGGCTTGTAAAATTTTAGGAAAACGGCATATCGTGACCCAGCAGCTTAAAACATCCCCATGCCCTTTCCCCAAAAAGTACTTAAAACCCCCAATTTCTCAGTCAAAGGTATGTTAAGTTTTGTTAAGGGTAAAGTTCAAAAAAACCTTTTAGGGTTTATGTTCCCCGGCTTAAGTTATCGGTTTTTTTGGCGCACATTTGTTGGTATTCCCTTTTTTAATACGAAACAAAAAGGTTATGCGAAAACCAATTAAAGGGGAATTCTTTAGGCCTCTTTTTGGGTTGGGGTTTTTTCCCCGGCTTTACAATCCCGATTTTTTTAATAGGGGCGCAGGGGGAGAAATTAAAACATTTAATCCCAAAAGCACCCCCCGAAAAGAGCATTTTAAATTGGGGGCAGCTGCCCGGCCCCCTGTTTTTTTAAAAATTACGTGCGGATAAAAGCCCGTGGGTTCCAAAACACGAGGGCCCAAATTCGGGCGCATACTTTCCGCCGTCAAATGCCTTTGGAAACTTCCCCTTAAAAAACAAGAGCTTTTGAGTCAAAAAATTTTGCATTTTCCCTTCTTTAGTTTTGGGTCATAGGTTCAAATCATTTGCAAGAATCAAACGAAATTTTGGGAAATTTTTTAAATTTTACATACCTAAATTGGGGTTTTAAATTTTTTTTTTTTTTTTAAAGGGGAGGGGGGGAAGTGTTATCTCACTGCTTAAATTAATTATTCAAAAGATTACAGGGGAAAAGGGCGTAAAAATGACAGCATTGGTTTGAACACTCCTCAGCAGTGGGGTGTGTGGATTTAAAAGACAGGGAAAAAGATTGACAGAACTGCCTGAGGGGAAAAGGTGATTTTGAGCATGTGCGGTCAGGTTTGGGGAAATTTTGTCTTTCACTAGTCAACAAAGTTCGTACA
Source organism: Phyllomedusa bahiana (assembly GCA_025379985.1). Taxonomy (NCBI): domain Eukaryota; kingdom Metazoa; phylum Chordata; class Amphibia; order Anura; family Hylidae; genus Phyllomedusa; species Phyllomedusa bahiana. Next base: position 39,281 of record JAODAL010018874.1, on the reverse strand, counting down.
AGCTCTGCTACTCTTCCTGATGGGCCCAAAGGCCTTTGGGCCTTTTAAAAGCCTAGCAGGTGCCACCCACAGGGGCCGGGGACGTGGGCCTAAACGTTTAATTTCACATCATCGCACCGCCCGCAAATGACACCGAGGCGGGAAAGCCCCTTCAAGGGGGGGAGGGGGATGGTTAAGTAAACGATTTTATTTTACCGCCTGTAAAGCCCCCCTTACCTGCCTGTATAGCCCCCACCCCCAAAGCCTGCCGCATATTTTCCCCAAACCCCTCCCTTTTTTATGCCCTCCCCCTAAGCCTGTCTTTTGTAAACCCCCCCTTTGCCTCCCTTTGTGTAGCCCCCCCTTTAACCGCCGGGGTGGTAACCCCAACCCCAAAGCCTGCCAAAAGCCCCCCTAAACCTGCCTGTATAGCCCCCCCCTAACCTCCCCTGATAGCCCCCCCCCTAAACCCTGCCTGTATAGCCCCCCCTAAGCCCTGCCTTTTTGTAGCCCCCCTAAAGCTACCTGTATAGCCCCCCCTTTAAAGCCTCCCCGTATAGCCCCCCCCTTAACCGGGCCTTTTAATACCCTCCCCCTAAGCCTCCCTGTAAGCCCCCCCAAAGCCTGCCTGTAAAACCCCCCCTAAGTCCCTGTTTTAGCCCCCAACTTGCCGGAAATGGGCCCCCCCTTTAAAGCCTGCCTTTTATACCCCATACCCCCCTTTAAAGGGCCTGCCTTTTTTCCCCTTTAGCCCCCCTTAAAGCCTGCCTGTAAAGCCCCTATAACCCCCTAGAGCCGCCTACCTGTATAGCTCCTATAGCCCTCCTAAAGCTTGCCTGCCTGTATAGCCCCCCTAAAACCTCCCTTTTTACTTCCCAAAGTCCCTTCCCAAAGTTTTTCGGCCCCCTTGAATTTTTTAAACCTTTTCCCACATTTCAGGCTTCAAACATAAAGATATAAAATTTTTTTTAAAATTTTTTTTGTGAAGAATTCTAACAAATGGGACCAATTGTGAAGTAAAACAAAATGTATTGGATATTTTAAACTTTTTTTAAAAAAACAAACAAAATAAAAATTGGGGGCTTTCAAAAATTTTTGGGCCCCGGGTTTACTTTCCCCCTCCAGAAGATCAGTGAGGATCTTAAAATAAACCCAATTTTTCCCTTTAAATGACTGATGTGATAAATAAAAACCACCTGGTTAACCCAATTTCCTCCGAAATAAATGCCCCTGCTCGGGTGATAGCTAGGGTTTTTTTTTAAAAAGAAACAGAGAGCATAAGAAGCCCAACCCAACACACCGGAAGGTGCGTGGATACTGTTGTGGAGAATTTTTAAAGGGGGAATTTGGGTACAAAAAAGATTTCCCCAAACTTTAAAACTTTTCCAAAAGGACCCACGGTGCAAGCGATCATATTGAAAGGGAAGGAGTATAAACCCACTGGGAAAATTCTACCAAAAACCAAACCGTCCCTCCAACTTTCATCTCAAAAAAGGGGCCAAAAGACGTTTTCAGAAAATGCAAAAAAGGGGCCCCTTTGATCACTCTGGATGAATGCAGGATCTACATTGGAGGGGGGGGGGGCCTGTCCATAGGCAACAATCAGGGTGCCCCTCCCCAATTGGCCCTTTTAAGAAGTTGGCAAGAAAAAAAGCCATTTCTAAAAAGTTATCCATAAAAATTCTCATTTAAAGTTTGCCACAAGTCATTGAAAAACACCAAACATTTGAAGAAGGGGCTCTGGTAAATTTAAACCAAAATCCAATTTTTGGGCCAAACAATGCAAAACGATATGTTTGGCGTAAAAGCAACAAAGCTAAATCCCCCTGAAACACCCATCCCCACTGTCCACAAGGGGGGGTGCAGCCCTTGGGTTGGGGCCTTTTTTTCGAGGGACAGGGGGAAAATGGTTAAAAATTTTATGGGGAAGTGGGTGGAGCCAAAAACAGGGCCATTCTGGAGTCTGCAAAAAGGGCCCGAGATGGGACGGGGATTTATCTTCCAAAAAAAGAAATGATCTCAAAAATTAAAACAAAATCTACAAAGGAAGGTTCAAAATAAACATTCCCGGTGTTAAAATGGCCAAGTTAAAAGTCCGCCTGAATCCTTTGAGAATCTGTGGAAAAAAATTTAAAACTGCTGGGTCACAAACTTTCTCCATTCCCCAACCCTGACTCCGCTGTTTTCCAAGGAAGGAAAGGGCAAGAATTTCAATGTCTCAATTTTGCAAAACTTGAGACATATCCCCAATGGGCTTTTTCAGCTGTAATACCCCAAAAAATTAACCTAAGGGGGGCCCAATAATTTTGCATGCCCCCCTTTTTTTGTTTTTTTTGGGGTTTTTTTTTAAAAAAAGTTTTAAAATATCCAATTAAAATTTCGTTCCGGGTTCACAATTTTTGTCCCAAATTTTTTGTTGATTTTCAAAAACAAATTTTAAATTTTAAAATTTTTTAAATTTTATGTTTGAAGGGTGTTTAAAGGGTCCCAAAAAGGGTTTTTAAAATTTCAAGGGGGCCCAATTCCTTTTTGCAAGGCACTGGGATATTTGGGGCCCCTTTTAGCAAACCAAAAACCCTGCCTTCCTAAACCCAAAAAACCCCAAGCCCCTAACCCCCCTCTCCGAAAGGTTTTCCCCATACTACCTAAACCCGCCTGGGCTACCCAATTAACCCCTATAGCTTTTCCTAAAACCCCCAAAATGGGCCCACCTAAAACCACGCCCTTTTTTTACCCACCCTGGGCCCACCTATGTGGGCCCCCCCTTTAGGGCCCAGCCAAACCCGGGGGCCCCCCTAAGCCCAAAATAAGGTCCCCCCTAACTGCTTTTTACCCCACCTGGGGGCCCAAATAATGCCAAACCCATGCCCGTCTAACCCCCTGTAGCCCACCCACCAAAATTTAAACCCGCTTGAAATACTGTTTACCTACCTTCCTGGGGGCCTATTTACTGCCCACCCATCTGCCTATAACCTACCTAGGGGCCTTCCCTAACCTATTTTTAATGGGGGGGGTCCCCAAACCTGTTATATAATTTTTAGGGGTACAGGGGCCCTAGCTGGGAACACAAACACCCGGGGGGAATTTTTCTTTTTCCTCCCCCCTTTTTTAGGATACGGGGCCCCCTAAAATATGGCCTTTTTCCCCCTTTTTTAAACCCCTTGGGAAGTTTTTTTAAGAGGTGGGGGACAGTGAGGGGAAAGGGGCCCGAAAAAAGTGAGGGGTTCCTTTAAATAGGGGTCCCCAAAAACAGGGCCCAAATGGGGGCCGGGGAGAAGTCTCATGGGCCCCGCTGGACTGGGTGCAGAAAAAAAGGGGGAAAATAAAAGACCCAGTTGAGAAACGTCACCCGGAGTCACAAGATTTAACTGTCCTGTAATCAATTATATGCTGCAGAGGTTTTGTACATGTGGGCTAACCCCCTTATATTGGGCACTGTATTGAGGTTTAAAATGCCCGTTGTAAGGGGACTTGTGTACACTGGTTCTACCAAAATTTTTGGGGAGTAAAAATTGGGTTTTATTTATTTAAAAATAATTTGGGGTATTAAATTTATGTCATTTTTTTGGTTGGTAATTTTTTGGTGTGGGGGTGGGGGGTTTAAATAAGGTCCATATGTAGTATTTTTATTTTAATGGGGGGGACTTTTTGGGGGATTTGTGGGGGAATTTTGTTTGGTAGCATTTTGTGGTAATATGTATATTTTAAAAGGGGAAAAAATCCCTTTATTATGTTTGTAACTGCCCTGATTAAGAGGTCCCGGGAAATGTTCGTGGGAGGGAGGGGGGGGCCAAAAGTTTGCTATGGGGGTTCCCCGGTTCTCCCAGTTACCCCCCTGACCCCTTTTAAAATATATTAAAATTATACGATCCATACTGTACCCAAACCATAAAAACCAGTCTTTTAAAATTTTCAATTTTTCTGCATCTAAAATACAAAAAGATATAAAAAAAAAATGGGGGGGAAAAAAGTGAAGCAAAATTTTTTGCAAAAAAATTTTACCCATGCACGCCCAGAACTCAAGAGTAAGGTTCCCCTTTTTAAATCTCTGCAAATCGAAAAAAATTCCTTTTGTAGCCAAAAAAATGTGGGGCAAAAAAAAAAATAACGAGTGAAATTTTTTAAATTTTTTTTTTTTAAAAAGGGCATTGAAACAAATTTGAAAAAGGAACCCCCTTTAATTTTCCCAACTAGAATTTTACTTAGGGTTGGGGTTTTCAGATCTTTTTTTACCAAAGAGCCCAATCAGCAATTTTGGTTTTCCCTTCCCAAAAGGGTTTAATTTTACTTAAAAACTCATAAAACATAACTACGTCTGCCTCTTTTGCTCTGCCATCACGGGCCATATAAAATCAAGTCACGACCAGTGTTCGACCCATGGGTCCTTTGTTTGACAACTGTGACTTTTGGGGATTTTCACATTATGTTTCTGCGGCCCCTACAGTTGCGCCCCATTAAATCGGGTGTTTTCGGGAGATTTCGATTATACCCCCATTCCCCGAAGTGCGGGGGAGGCCCGCGCCCGCCAGCTCCCTAGGGCATGCAAATTTCCGTGCCCCGAAAAAAATTGGGGCACTTATATCCCCGCCCCGTACAATACGATCGTATTGTACGAGCGGGGAGAGGAGGCGTAATCCATATGGATTACCATAATTATGGGGCGCATTTCCCCGCGTATTAAGCGCAGGACACCACAAAATACGCGGCGAAATGCGCTCCAAAATAAGCCGTGTGAACATTCCTTTAGGGATTCAAGTTGCAGCTAGAGAGGTTGTCCAGCTGCTAAAAACATTTTGCTGCTGATTATAAAACCAGCCATTAAATCCCCTGCCATTCAAGTACCAATGCTACTATGGTCTCTGTTCACATTGCAGCATATTGTGTGCATATTTGTTCAGTCCCTTGTACTTTGATACCCATAAATAAAATCCAGTTGGACCAATTGCCTTTAGAATTCATAGTAAATAGAGCACAACTGTATGTAATTTATTCCCAGCATAATTTTTGCTGTTTTATGAAGACCCGAGACATTAGTGAACAAAGAGCATCATGAAAACAGGAACACAGCAGACAGCTTAGGGATAAAGTTGTAGCAAAGTGTTTGCAGTGTTATGTTTAAAAATAGCCCAAGCTCTGAACACTGTCCAATCCACCATTCATAAATGGAAGGAGTATGACACAACTGACATGAATTTCTGCCTAAACCAACAGTCCAGACAAGGAGAACACTAGTTAGGGTCACTCTGGAGGAGCTGCAGAGATCCACAGCTGAGGTGAGAGAATCTGTCCACAGGACAACTATTTGTTCTATAAGCCACAAATCTGGCCTTTATAACAAAAAGAAATCCCCTTTTGAAAGCAAGCCATGAGAAGTTCTGTTTGCAGCTTGCAAAAACCTAGGTAGGGGACATAGCAGGCATGCAGAAGAAGGTGCTTTGGTCAGATGAGACCAAAATTGAATTTTTTGGCCTAAATTCCACACACTATGGGCCACATGTATGAAATTTGCGGATCATAATAGCATAGCGTCATAAATCAGGCGCATTCTAGCAAGAGGATGTCATTTCTGGCTCAGGGAAACCACTTTGAAAGTGGTATACCTGTTCCAGGAGTAATGCGCCTAGAAATGCCGTAGTGAAGCTATAAATCTATAGCTTCATACGATTCTAGTGCACCCCGCCTCCCGCACTCCCCCTGAAATCAGGCGCATTACAAAGTGCCGCTTGCGCTATGTAATGTGCCGGATAATGGCGTTCGGGATGGTTTTCAGTAATGCGAACCGGGCTGCGCCTGATGTCTGGCTGAAAGTACCCCACAGTTCTGGCGCAGTCCTGTTCATACATGTCGACCTATGTGTTGAGGAAAGCCATTACTGCACATCACCCTGAACACACCAATTCCACCATGATGCATGGTGGTGAAAGCATCATGCTGGGGGGAGGCTTTGTTTCAGCAGGGACTGGAAAGCTGGTTAGAATTAATGAAAAGATGGATGTAGCTAAATACAGGGCAATCCCGGAGGAAAACCTATTAAAGGCGGCAAAAGACTTGAGACTGGGGTGTAGGTTCACCTCCAAGCAGGACAATGATCAAAAGCATTCAGCCAAACCTACAATGAAATTGCTTAAAACAAATCATATTCATGAGTTTAAATTGCCCAGTCAAAGTCCAGACTTAAAAATTGCCAATGACAAATGTTTGCTAACCAATCTGACTGAGCTAGAGCTATTTTGCACAGAAGAATTGAAAAAAAATCCAGCCTCTAGATGTGCAAAACTGGTAGAGACATACCACATCAGACTTACAGCTGTCATTGCAGCTAAAGGTGGTCCTACAAAGGCACACTTTTCGCTTTTCAGTTTGCAGAAATTTATAAAAGCATGTATCATTTTCTTTATACTTCACAAATACTTGCTATTGTGTGTTGCTCACATAAAATAACAATAAAATACTTTTAAGTTTGTGTCTGTAACATTACAAATGACGAAAAATTTAAAGGGAATGAACACTTTGCAACCCACAAACTAATCAACAATAAAAACAAATATATGTGAGGAGTTTCCACAATCTTTGTTGAAATAAGGGTGAAACAAAAGTAAAAGTACATGATTTGTAAAATGGCCCAGCCATCTTTCACATATCAAGCATAGTACACAAAAATGAGTGAGCACTTCACCAATGAGTATCCGTGTATGTATAGATATACAGCAGGTGAAATAAGTATTAAAGACAAAACCAATATTCTAAGCAAATAAATTTGTAAAGGTGCTATTGACATAAAATTCTCAGCAGATATCGATAACAACCCATCTAATCTACACAGGCAAGGAAATCAAACCATAGATGTCCATGAATTATGTGTAATAATGAGAACTAACACAGGGAAAACGTATTGAACACAAAGAAAGAGGAGCAAAAAGCCATGGAAAGTCACAACACCAGCTGAAATGTATCAGTAATTAAAAATCAATCATGCCACTTAGTGAAAAATAATATCAGCCGGTTCAATTGATGGTCTATAAAAAGGTGTCTCACTACCAAAGTGCCACACAAGAAACATTTTGTGATGGGTAAAACCAATGAGCTGTCTCAAAACCTTTACAAGCTTACTGTTGCAAGATATACTGATGGCATTGGTAACACAAGAATTTCTAAACTGTTTGGGCCATAATTCTGAAGTAGAAAGAACATCACTTCACCAAAAATCGTCCCCAATCAGATGCTACCCGCAAGAGTTCTGACAGAGAAGTGAAAATAATTATCAGAAGAGTTGTCCAAGATCCACAGACCATCTGTGGAGAGTTACAGAAAGACCTGGAATCAGCAGGTACACTTGTTTCAAAGAAAACCATAAGTAATGCATGCAACCTCCATGGCCTGTATGCACACTCACCACGCAACACTCCATTGATGAACAAAACACATGTTCAAGTGCATTTAAAGTTTGCTCAACAACATTTAGACAAGCCTGTGAAATACTGGGAGAATATAATTTGGTCAGATAACAATTTGGAGGCCAAAAGTCCCGTATATCACCACAAAAACACCAACCAACAGTGAAATATAGAGGTGGGAACATCCCGGTGTGGGGCTATTTTTCAGCATATGGCACTGGGAAACTGCATATTATTGAAGGAAGGATGAATGGACAAATGTACCAAGACATTCTTGATAAAAATCTACTGCCAATACAATGATCCCAAACACACAACCAAGGAAACTCTCAATTTTAACCTACACTAACCTTGTTGTCACTACTTCCTCCACAAACATGTCTGCCCCTCACCTCCTGTCTCTTTCCCCCTCCTTGTAGATTGTAAGCCCTCGCGGGTAGGGTCCTCTCTCCCTCTGTCGTGCCAATTGTCATTAAACGCTTATCATTGTGCTCTAATGTAGCCCCCTTGAATGTACAGCGCCCTGGAATCAATGGCGCTTTCAAATAAATAATAATAATAATTGGTTTCAGAGAAAGACAATAAAGCTGCTAGAATGGCCCAGCCAATCACCTGACCTGAATCAGATAGAAAATTTATGGAAGGAACTAAAGCTCAGGGTTCATAGAAGGAGCCCACGGAAACTTCAGGATTTGAAATGTTGTGTGAAAGAATGGGCCAAAATCCCACCTGAGCAACGCATGCGACAAGTTTCTCCATATAGGAGGCATCTTAAATCTTCACCACCAACAAAGGCTTTTGTATGAAGAATTAAATTAATTTCAGTAAGCGTATTTAATACTTTTTCCCTGTATCATTTCTCATTGTTACACATAACATAATTTATGGACATCTATGGTTTGATTTCTTTGCCTGTGTGGATTGAATGGGTTGTTACCAAAATCTGGTGAGAATTTCATGTCAATAGCACCTTTAGAAATAAATTTACTTAGAAAATTGGTGACGTATTCAATATTTATTTTACACGCTGTAATCTACATATGGGTGCATGGAGTGTGGGGAATGCTATTGAATAAGGAAAGGGATGCTAAATTGGGCTTATTCCCCTCTTTACATTGAGAGCACATGAACTTTAGCCGGCTTGACCTGTATGTGTATGGAGAGGACTATTCAGCATTGAGATGATAGCTTTAGAAGGTGTATGGCTATTTTATTTTGCAATAGTCTCTAACCTTGGACAAAAAGTGGACAAGGCGATCCACACTGCAATCTTAATGTAGTTTACAGGTTTCAGGCTACTTCTTCTATGCTTGACATCCTTTTTGTAGCTTTCTGGTGGCAGAAGCATTTCAGCTTACTTAAAGGGTCCATCAACAATTTTTTTTTACTAATTGAAACAAGATAATGACACCTGTTCTTTTATCCTTAACTGTTTTTATTTTCTGATTGTAGATTTTTTAATTCTGTTTCCTTTATATGATTATAGAGCTAATTTTAATTGCATTTGGAGACATCCTTTACAGCAGCTTCATGGGCATAGGCGCCTGTGAACAGAAGCAGATCCCTTGACTTCTATAGGAGAGTTTTGTAGCATGCTTTGTGACCTGGGAAGAAGTGTGCAGGGAGAAGGAGAGGTGAGCTGTGACTATCTCCTGTGAATGGTGGATCCTGTGTCACCTTTCATTGTAATACTACCTGTACTGATAATGAGGAGACTCCTGAAGTTTTCTCTACAGAATAGAAAGTGTCAAACTATCATTAGTACTACAGGTTAATGAAAAATAAAATAAAAGATTTCAGGATTTTTTTCTTTAAATATTGATAGTGATATGGGGAATAAAAAAAACCTCATAAAAACATGAGTTAGACCTTTTCTGAAGACACATTTACGTTAAAGTGGTTGTCCGTCAGTCATGCACCAAATAGATAATCAGTTAGTAGCGTTAACCACCAATCTTAAAATCTCAACAATAAAAATATCTTTCCAGGTCCAAAAAACAGTAACAAAATCAAGAAGGGACATGGCAAAACATATTTAACCAAAACAAAAAATGTCTAGAACACTTCAACTAGAAAGCACAACCCTGCCCTTGGTAGTTAATACAGTTTTACTATAACCCACAGCAGGTAGCCCTTCTCCCTGCAAGTTCCCCAATAGGCACTGCCATCCCTCCTCGTCTTCTCCATTAATCATAGAATTCTTAAATATTCTTAATATTTATGGACTGTATAATAACGGGGTATGTCCCAAAGAATTGGCGCATAGCAAATGTGGTGCCAATATTCAAAAAGGGGTCAAAAAGTCACCCTGGAAACTATAGGCCGGTAAGCTTAACTTCTGTTGTGGGTAAAATGTTTGAAGGTTTTCTAAGAGATGATATCCTGGACTATCTCATTGAAAATTAATGTATAACGGCGTTTCAGCATGGGTTTATGAAGTATCGGTCCTGTCAAACTAATTTCATCAGCTTCTATGAGGAGGTAAGTTCTGGACTAGATTGGGGTGAGGCATTGGATGTACTATATCTAGATTTCTCATTTGATACAGTGCCACATAAAAGGTTGGTAAGCAAAATGAGAATGCTTGGACTGGGGAAAAATGTTTGCAAGTGGGTAAGCAACTGGCTCAGAGATAGAAAACAAAGGGTGGTGATAAATGGTACATACCGTGTTTCCCCGATAGTAAGACACCCCCGATAGTAAGACATAGCGGTGTCTTAGGGAGGTCGCCTAATGTAAGACGTACCCCGAAAGTAAGACGTAGCGAGGCCTTATGACGTCACTGCCTGTACCGGGATGAGCGCGCGGGAGGCCGGAGCAGCGAGGAGGCGGCGCGGCGCGGGAGACGGAGCAGCGGGGAGCCAGGTAAGTGTTTTTCTGCCTACAGCTGGCCCTATACCTGTCTACAGCTGGCCCTATACCTGCCTACAGCTGGCCCTATACCTGTCTACAGCTGGCCCTATACCTGCCTACAGCTGGCCCTATACCTGCCTACAGCTGGCCCTATACCTGTCTACAGCTGGCCCTATACCAGACTACAGCTGGCCCTATACCTGCCTACAGCTGGCCCTATACCTGCTACAGCTGGCCCTATACCTGTCTACAACTGGCCCTATACCTGCCTACAGCTGGCCCTATACCTGCCTACAGCCGACCCTATACCTGTCTACAGCTGGCCCTATACCTGCCCTATATAAGACATACCCCGAAAGTAAGACATAGTGGGACTTTTGGGGGTAAAACGAATGTAAGACGCTGTCTTACTATCGGGGAAATACGGTACTCAGACTGGATCCATGTTACTAGTTGGGTACCACAGGGTATTGGCCCTATTCTCTTTAATATATTCATTAATGATCTTACACATGGATTGCACAGTAGAATATCAATCTTTGCAGATACTAAGCTCTGTAAAGTAATCAACACAACAGAGCACAATGTTTTATTACAAAGGAATCTGGATAAGTTGGAGAAGTGGTAGATGAGGTTTAACACAGATAAATGCAAGGTTATGCACATGGGAAGGAAAAATCTATTCCATAACTACATGTTAAACATGAAAACCCTGGTAAAAAGTGACATGGAGAAGGCTTGGGAATCCTAGTGGACAGTAAACTTAATAGTAGTAGCCAGTGTCAGGCAGCAGCTGCCAAGGCAAACAGGATCATAGGGTGTATTAAAAGGGGCATAGATGCACATGATGGGAACATTATTCTCCCATTATACAAGTCACTGGCCAGACCACACATGGAATATTGTGTACAGTTTTGGGCACCATTTCACAGGAAAAACATTGTAGATTGAACAGGTTCAAATGTGGACAACAAAAGTAACAAAAGGACTGGGTGGACTGCAATACCGAGAAAGATTAGCACAATTAGGGTTATTTAGTTTAGAGAAAAGACGGCTTTGGGGGGACATAATAAATATGTTTAAATATATTAAAGGTCAATATAGAGATCCCTCCCTAGATCTATTTATACCCAGGACTGTATCAAAAACAAGGGGGCATCCAGGGGGAATCTAGGGGAAAGAAAGTTTCTACATAAACATAGAAAAGGATTCTTTACTGTAAGAGCAGTGAGACTGTGTAACTCTGCCAAATTCACTAGCAGAGTTCAAAAAGGCTCTGGATGCATTTCTAGAGTGCAATAATATAACCCGTTTTGGCATTTGGAATTTTACTTCTTCTATAATGTTCAGCAGACGGGATGAATGTTGTTATATTTTAATAGATCAGACTTTTACGGATTGTGTTTTCTTTATTATTATATTTCTAAAATGGCAAACGGGGTGTGTTTTGAACTTTTATTTTTAAAACTTTTTATTTTTACATTTGTAGTCCCCCTGAGGTATTTGACCATTTTTTGGGGTGTGATTACTTGTACAGCCTTCTGTATTATATAAATGATGCAGAAGGGTGTACCAATTGGCGCCCCTAATATTTCCTGCCATAGGCACAAAGTAGTAGGAGCAAGAAACATGGCAGTTATGGAAACCCAACCGGGGGAGGGTGGGGAAACAGTGCACTGCAGTGTTCCTTATTCATTTACACACCGAGGCGTTTAAAAGGTTTAACAGCAGGAATCAGAGTGGGCTCCCACAGCATATGGAGCGGGTTTAGCGAGTGAGCCCGCTCTATACTCCCTTACTAACATTTTGACTTACTCATATGTCAAATGTCGGTAAGAGATTAATAAAATCTAATTTGTCATTTGGGGAGTAACCTATTGGCAAATTATTGTTTCAGGGATCAGCTGCAAATAGGGAAATTTTCATTAGCTCAATAGGTCCATTACTGTGTCAGGGTCCACTTGACGATCTTTCGAAACTGTGGTGGGCCAGTCAAATATGAATTATTATACTGCAGGTGCCTGATACTGACTTGATCTACCTGACTAGAATAAAAAAAAAAAGACTATGGGGGACATATATGAAAACTGTCTTGGTCTAAGACTGTCCTTGTTGCCCATAGCAACCAGAGTGCCCCTTTCATTTTTTCAGAGCACTATATGAAACCAAAGAGGCGCTCTGATTGGTTGCTATGGGCAACAAGAACAGTCTTAGACCAAGACAGTTTTCATACATGTGACCCTATGTAATACATTTCAATTACATAATCTTCTAGTTCATGGGAGTGCAAGTTGGCTCTCAGCAGTTATGGATCAGCTCCCCTTTTTGTCTCAGATGGGGGTACATAGTCCCTTTTTTAAAGTAAATTGGCATTTTGAAAAATATACACTCCTCAGCTTATAATGCAAGTACAGTATACGGGAGTAAGACTTTTCTGTTTCTACTTTTTTGATAACTTTTAAAACAAAGGCAAATAGAAGTTAAAACACTCACCACAATCAGTGGGTGAACAAGCTGCAAAGGAAAAGAAAAGCATTTATAAATGACCACAGTGTGTAATTCTATATATAAAAAGTATAAAGCTATAAACCAAAAGAAAACAAGGAGGATTTTATTCCCATAAAAATACAAATCAATCTTTATTGAATAACAAATTTGACAGACAAAGATAAAATGTGACGACTACAAATGATGAATGGCGGAACACAAATGGGGAGCCACAGTGTCAAACATCTATACAGAAAAGGAAGTAGCACATATTATAAATATATTAAATTGCAAATGCAGCATTTTATAAGTGCTAGCAGCCTCATGAATATATTCAAGTAAAGAGACACATAGAACGCTCACCCATCAGAGATAGCTCACCCAAACTATAATACTCCTTTTTAGTTATTAGTGGTAACCAAAAGTTATGTAACCGACAAAATGGGAGCCAGTCAATGGCCTTTCCATCCCCTTATCCTGACTGCACTGACTTATGTTACTTCTAAGAGTAGGTGCGATACCTTTTTCATGGTAAGTCTTGAGCTCACGTTTAAATTTCATTGTTGTTTCATTTCGAAACATCGTCAAAGCATCCAGAAAATCTTGGTCTAAAGGGAAGCAATGATCAGTATATAGTGACAACTAACATATGGTGGTGTCTGAGTCATACCAGTGGTTGAATTGCAAAATTAAAAATGCATTTCAATTGAGCTTTCAATGGTCTGATTTACAACAACACAGTGAGCAAAAAATGAGCCAAATATGTTTCTATACCAGAGAAAGAGCTGTGTATCTTATAATCTCTCCTTCTATGCTGAAAACAACTGGAGGCACCTCATCAGCGAGACCCACCTCCCAGTCTCAGAATCACTGGACTCAACACCAGACAACACCTGTAAATTGAAGTAGTTTTACACAAATCTGGACATTTATAGATAAAGTAGACAGATGAAGTAGACAGACATCAATGAGGTACGATAGGAAATTCATTTAGAATGAAACGCTCTATCAATATTAAAAGAATCAAATTATATGCATACCTCTCTTTGTTGAATTAACAAATTTGTTTGCCTGTAGTTCAATTAAATCAACTAATTTGTTGTAAGCAGGAATTTCTGTAGGTAATAGAGGATAAAGTCAGATCAATGTCATGAAACAAGTAAGCATTCTGTGTAACTATGACATATAGAGGTGCACTCTATGGGTCAGTCCACACAGCAAGATTTTTGGACAGATTTTCAGACGGTTTGCAGTTTTAGAAAACGTCAAGCAACATTTCCTTTAGACTTCAATAGAAAATACGTTCAGCAGTACACACTGAATAGATTTTCTGCTGGACTTTTTTTTACATCGCCAGTGTTCCGAAAAACTTTGAACATGCTCAACCTTCCGACCCGGTTTTCGGGCAGAAGATGTGCAGTTCAGTGGTTATGGAGGACGGATGAATCTGCAAACCGCGGAGAGAACTGTCCCCCCAAAACTTTCCAAAAGACAACAAAATATCAGCCAGATTCTAAAACCGCATCCGACCAGTATTTTATTATATTCCATGTGGTGTTCTGGCAGCATTAAAAGTACTAGAGTAAATAATACAAAATTAAAGATCCCCTCACTTAGCCCTTTCCTATTGTATGCTAGCCTTGTGTAGAGCAGAATAGAAAAAAATGCTGGTTTGATGGTCATTGCCACCTCAGGAATTTAGCAAGACTTTTCTTAAGAGACCTAAGTGTCATAATTTCATTTTTGGCAATAGAGAGTGCTGGTTTCCTTGAAACTTTTGATATTCAATGACATTTATTTACGACAGGCTACTTTATTAACTGAACCCTGTGTTGCAGAGCAACGAGTAGTAACAAAACTTTGTGATCAGTCAATTTCCGCTATGAAATTGGTAAGTACCTATTATACAAAGCATATCTGCCATCTGTTCTTGATCGTCCAAGAGACTCCCTGAAAAAGGAGAGTCCTCCTGGACTTCCAGTAGAGTAAGCAAGTCTCCAATTTTGTTAATGAAAAACCAAAAAGTGCATGTAATAGGTCTAAAACATTTCTACAAGGGTATATTCACATTCAGCAGATTTGTTGCAAACATTCGACCTTTCGGAATCCAATGGACCTTATTCTAGTCAGTGAGATTTATCAGGTGCTAGTCGTGTCCATTGAAAATGGGTCTGGTCTCACCTCTGTGATAAAGGTTCCAAACAGGACCTGCCATGCAAATTTGAAACAGGCCTTCTTCTTGCTGAAAGTCAGTTCATCTAAACGGGGTTGCTTCTGCAGCATGTAAATGGAATTCAACGAGCCTTCTTCAGATAAATGGTAAGTCGCAAATATCTCTGCAGCAAATCTGCTGCAATTACACATGTTTTTAATCTACTTTTTTGACCCAAAGTTAGCAGCGGATCTAGCTTTAAGGAAAAGTAAATCCCCCCACCCATTTCCCATTCCTTCTTAATCTACTCCTAGCTTTGACTTAGAAAAACTGCATGTGTGATTCCACCATGAAGGTAAATCCACATTGGACAGAAATACTGTCTTTTTACATCTGTATTATGTTAATTTATGTCGCATATTGGTTGTGGCTTTATTGCAGATCTCCATTGACTTCAATAGGGAAGCAAAAACAGACAGTCATAGATTTTGCTCTAAAGTACCTGCTGTCTGCAACAAAATCTATAGGATACATACTAATAAATTAAAAAAAGCAAAAACACTTCCTTATTAACCCAAACTGTCCCCTGCCAAACCTCCCTTTTTCCCCCCGTTCTGTTGTATAGTATGCGTAGTGATTATCATAAAAGCTGCAGCGATTACATGTCAAAGCCAGGGAAGCATCAGCATGGAATTAGTGTGGTATATTGTTTTAACCATTAAAGTTGCTCTGGACTATGGTGTACTGTGTTATGATGCCTTTATTGATTTCAAGTGAAAATAGATTCCCCGGGGCTCCACACAGGGGAAATTTTTTAATTGTATGGCCCTCCCCAGGATGTACTATACATACAATTGAAGATTACAGCCCCGCCATTCACTTCCATGTGCTGCACAACTTAACGCAGCTGGCAGCATGACGTAGTTTCATCACGCTGCCAAGCATTGCTGCCTTATCTGGGTCGCAAAGCTTAGAGGGGTTTTCTCACCATGCAGTTTCAAAAGGCCACAGCCAGCTTTAGACTCACATTTCCTGGTTATGCTGTGGGTGGTTCTATAGCAGTGTGGGCTCTGCTGTTCCTACCCGAGCTTGTTACAGTGATATGATTGGAAGAGATTTATAAAAAATGTACTACACAAGGATACAGAGCTTTAACCAGTGAAAGCTACTCATTTAGTTAGGTAAATAAGCTCTGTTCCTAGAGAGAACCTCTGCAGCGGGTGACTCACCGTGGTCAGACCTGACTGATAGCAGCTTAAATGAATCAATAAGGTGTTTGGTAACCAGAGAAACCTGTGTACTCTAAGAGGAGATAAAATCTTCTTTATCTCCTAACCAAAGCAGGAGCAATGTATTTTGTAATAGTAGATTTAACTTTCCCTACATGTTAAACGCTAATCACAGTGGTGAGAGAACCCTTTCAAGGCACTCTACCTCAGGCTTTGCAGCCTAGAAGATACTGGGAGTAGCGTCCCGGTGCCCCCCAGCCATGCCAGAGACTAGATGGAAAAGGAAGGGGTTCATTGGAGAACAGGGAGAGGAGTGTATTTTTTTTATGGATTATCTACATAGCTACTGGAGGCACCAATATACGCACATATCTACTGGGGGAACTTATATATCTAGACACATACTGGGGGCACCTTCTGGAGACATTTATATACCTACATGTCTACTGGGGTACATATATATCTACTTATTGCAGGCATCTACAGCAGGTGAAATAAGTATTAAACACGTCACCAATTTTCTAAGTAAATATATTTCTAAAGGTTCTATTAACATGAAATTCTCCCCAGATGCCGGTAACTACCCATTCAATCCACACAGGCAAAGAAATCAAACCATATATGTCCATAAATTAAGTTATGTGCAATAATGAGAAATTTCAGTATTGAACACATAAAGACAGAGAGGTGCAAAAAGTCATACCAGCTGAAATCTATCCGTAATTAGAAAGTAATCCTATTGACTAGTTCAACTGATGATCTATAAAAAGGTGTCTCATTAACAAGGTGCCACACAAGAAATATCTTATGATGGGTAAAACCAGAGAGCTGTCTCAAGACCTTCACAAACTTATTGTTGCAAAACATACTGATGACCATGTTACTAAACAATTTCTAAACTATTCAAGGCTCCAGTGAGTACTGTTTGGGCCATAATCTGGAAGTGGAAAGAACATAATTTCATCATAAAACGACCACGACCAGGTGCTCTCCGAAAGATTTAGGACAGAGGAGTGAAAATAATTATTAGAAGCATTTTCCAAGAGACCAAAGACCACCTGTGGAGAGGTACAGAAAGATCAGCAGGTACAATTGTTTCAAAGAAAACAATAAGTATTGCACTAAACCTCCATGGCCTGTATGTATGCTCACCCTCCATGGCTTATATGCATATGCTCACCCTCCATGACATGTATGCACGCTCACAACCCAAGAATATGGTCTGGTTAAATGTAACTCGTTGGATGCCACAATACAAACCATGTTTGGAGGCTAAAAGGCATCGCATATCACCCCAAAATCAACAGACCAACACCCAGTGATGTTTGGAGGTAGGGACATGTAGGTTTGGGGCTGTTTTCCAGCAGTCGGCACTGGCAAACTTCTTATAATTGAAGGAAGGAGCAATGGACAAATTTACAGAGAAATTCTTGACAAAAATCTGCTGCCATCTACCTGGATGATGAAGATGAAATGAGGGTGTACATTTCAGCAAGACAATGAACCCAAACACCACCAGATTTGGAACTCTCAGATGATTCCAGCAGCTTTTTTTTTCTCTGAAACCAATTGAGCTGAATCCAATAGAAAATCTATGGAAGAAAGTAAATCTCAGAGTTCATAGAAGGAGCCCATGGAAACTTCAGGATTTGAAGTGTTGTGTGTAAGAATGGACCAAAATCCAGTTGAGCAATGCATGCGACTAGTTTCTCCATACAGGATGCATATTGAAGCGTCATCACTAATAAAGGATTTTGTTAAATACACTTCAGTAAGCGTATTTAATATTTTTTCCCTGTGTCATTTCTCATTATTACACATAACTTAAAGGGAGTTGTTCATACATGATTAGTCCTGGTTTCATTTTGAAATCAGGTGCATGTTTACTGGCATTAATAGGCTGGTAGAAGCAGGTCTGTAGCTTGGCAATCAGTGCTGGCAGTATCTTGAGAGTTTTGAAATAGGTCTGTAGTTGAGCAACCTGAATAGCGGATACGCCCATACAAGAGGGGATATATAGAGGATTAGGTAGGCTATCTGTACAAGGAATATATATTGCAAAGTGACTTATTTTTGCAAGATTCTTTAACATAAAAAAGCATCTTAAAGTTGAGGAACCCCTTTGATTTATGGTCATTATGGTTCGATTTCTGTCGCATTGCGGATTGGGTTTTATTGACATAGTTGCGATTTCATGTCATAGCGACATCTACTACTTGGACTCTTATATTTACTACTACTTACTGGGGGTACCAATACACCTACCTAACTATTGGGGCACCTATATACCTACCTATCTACTCAGGAACCTGTCTACGGAGGGGACCTATAAACCTACCTACTGGGTGCACCTATATACCTATCTTCTGGTGGCACTTATATACCTTCCTACCTACTAGAGACACCTTCATACCTACATATCTACTGGGGGCACCTACTGTATATATCTACCTACCGAGTGCACCTATATATCTACTGCGGGGACCTACATATCTACTGGAGGGCCTCTATTCCTAAATACCTATATACCTACCTAAGGGGGGCACCTTTATACTCACTTACCTATTAGGGGCCCATATATCTACCTAATGAGAGGATCTATATACCTACATATGGGGAGGCCTATACACCTAACTATATACTGGTGGACCTATAAACATATTTAATGAGGGGGCTTATATACCAACCAACTTAATGGGGGCCTAGATACATGCCTACCTACTTAATGGGGGTCTATAGACCTATCTAATATTGTGCCTATATACCTACCTACTAGGGGAACTATATACCTTCCTAATTGTGGGCCTACTTAGGAAAGTTGGGTGCCTTCTGTGGGGAATGGGGCACCCACTTTTCCTAAGTAGACACCCAATTAGTCAGGAAGGTATAGTTCCTATAGTCCATATGATAGGAAAGTTCGGTGCCTACTGTGGAAGATGTCCTCCAGCTTCCTGGATGCCGGATAGCCTATCCAGCTTCCAGGAAAGCTGGGTGATGTCCCATCCTCTACAGCAGGCATCCAGCTTTTCCACCATATGAAAGTTGGTTGCTGAAGATTCTACACTGGACCAGAATTTGATCCAGGTTTTTATTAAAATCGTCACAGAGGGATGTTGTCAGAACTGTTTATTTAACTGAAGTATATTTTGGGTTTTTTTTTACCATAGAATTTCATTGTCAGATACCTCCATTATTAACACTGGAATGAAATGGTAAAAAAAAACAAAAACACACACAACAAAAAGTACTTTATTGAAATAAACACTCCCCAACAACTTCACTCATTGACTATTTTACTAAAGAAATGAATTCAATGCTAGCCCAATAAATGCGACTTAGGCAAAAAATAGAAACACTACAAGAAACACGATAGTAGTAAAATCCATTCCCTGCACTCCATAAAGATTATTCTTGCAGCCGATCTTGGGGGCGGACTTCAGGCCACACGATATGATCTTTGTGATCCGGGGGATAAAAGCCACAGCACAATCTTTATGGGGTTGGTTCCCTTTCTCCCCCAGTAGATTATGTGTCTATGTAACAACCTACACGCACAAACTTGCTGCGGATCCCGAGCATGAGCTGCTCAGCACAGGAACAAGGAGAGGTGAGTAATTTTTTTACATTTTTTTTAATAAACAAGGTCATGTATATACCTACAGGGGGCTTTATACACTTAAGGAGGACATGTATTTACCTACAGGAAGCTGTTTATACCTGCAGGGAGCTGTATATACTTACAGGGGTCATGTGTATACTACATACAGGGAGCTGTTTTCACCTATAGGGGACATGTAAACCTACAGGGGATATGTATACCTAGAAGGCATTTACCTTCTAACAAGTGCTCTATATACCTACTTACCAACAGAGGCTATAGCTAAAGGAGGTCTATACCTACCTACAGGGGATCTATATACTTACCTACAGGGGGCCAAAGTACCTACAGTGACCTATATATTTATCTACAGGGGTCTATAACTACCTACAAAGAGACTATCTACATACCTACCAACTAGGAGGTTTACCTATCTGCCTACTTACTAAATTGGGCGTTTACTTACCTACTATATGGGGACACAGAAGAAAATAAAACGTTAGTACACAAATGGGAGCCCCATTACCATTTGGGGACACTTTTACTGTTTGGGGCACAAGAGTATCATTATCATTGGGGGTGTTATGGATGGAGAGTTTGTACAGAGGTGGGAAATGGTAGTGAAGTGCTGTAAAACTGAGGAGACTAAGGGCTGGTTCACACGGCTTATTCAAGTCGTAATTGCGGGACGGATTCCACCCGAAAATTTCCCGGGTTTAATAAGGGTGGAGCGGGGGCGCACCTCCCCGGCCCCATAGACATGCATTATCCACAGAGCGTATCCCGCCGGGATCATGTGCATGTCACTTTCTCTCCGCCCGGCGGATTCACCGAGCGGGGAGGAGAGACGAAATCCACAGTTCTCATAGAGAACTGTGGATTACCGTAATGGCTGGGACGGATTGCAGCCGTATTGCAGCGCAGTACGGCGCGCACTACGGCTGAAATCCGTCCCTGAAATAAGCCGTGTGAACGGCCCTTAAGATGTTTGTGTCTTAAATTTTTCAGAGACGAGTCATGGTGGTCTGGAAAGGATGGAGACGAAGAGGGAGAGAGAATAACTCAGAGAAGAGAACAACTCATCAGAAAAGATATCTCAGGTGAGTTCCTGGATATAATTTTACTGTAATCACTTATTTTTGTGCAGGACACCTGTTTACAACTGGTTACAACTGGTATCTACTACTATATGGGACCTATATGGTGGGTACATTGATTGTAGTGTAATGGTTTATGTTCAGTAATGGTATGGTTTATTCACTAACTTTGTGGTGGTGATATGTGGTAATGGTTTGTGGTATTATTCAGCCACTGTGTGGTGATGATATGTGGTGGTATTTTTCAATCACTATGTGGTTGTGATATGTGGGGGTATTAATCAGTCACCATGGTGGTGATATGTGTTATGGTGTGGCAGTATTATTCAGTCACTATGTGGTGGTGATATGTGGTTGTGGTGTGGCGGTATTTGGTTTTAGTGGGATTACTGGTAATATTAGCCCCGGGATTCTGATTTTGTGTAGCAGTGTTATTTGGTAATTGTGTGACTATTATTTAGTGGTCTTATATTTAGAACCTAAGGGACATGTATGAAAACTGTCTAGGTGTAAGACTTTCAGAGCTCCTCTTTCATTTCATGTAGTGGCCCTTTGTGTTATAGCTTTTTATATATATTTTTATTTATAAAAACTTATAATTCGGGGAAGGGGACATATATTAGACCGTTTATGTTTGCCACCCGGTGTCCTGCTGCAATTAGATGAGGGAGACTTAGAAGCCCCAGCGCCCCATCTTGATTACAGGTTAGTGTGATGATGTCATCACACTAATCTGTATAAGTTGAAGTGAGATAGAGTAAAGGTTCTGGAGGTAGGGAGGCACAGTGGGCCCCGAAAATAGACTTCTCTGATGGGCCCTAGGCACCCCAATCTGACACTGGTTATACAAACTATTGCCAACACAAAATACAGCCTATTACCACATAATCCCCACCTCCACAAGGAAAAGAAAGGATTCGAAGATGGTTCCTTGGTAAATTCTGCAGAGATGAGTCATGGTTGGACGAAGTCATCATGGCAGTAAAGGCTGAAAGGGGAAAAAAAGGAAAGAAAACAACGCCGAACAAAGAAGACGTCACTTGTAAGTCACTGACTGTAAAACTATGTCTACATGGCATAGAAAAATTATGGCATTTTCGGCGGTTTTAAGATTCTGAAAATACCATTGTTCAGCCTGCCCACAGACTAATAGAAAAAACGACCTGTTGTCTACATAGGTCATTTTTTTCTCTGCTGGTTTTCTGGCACCAGCATATTATACAACATGTATAATACGCTGCTGTTTTGAGTTTTGCTGTCAATTTCCTATATAATCAATTGTATGGCCAAAAGCAAAAAAAATGAGAATCGACCGCGGTTTTTGTGCAAAACATGACAAAAAGTGCGTGCATCGGACAAAAACGGTCCACTTTCAGACGGTTTTTGTCCAATGCTGTGTGGATCCAGTCTAACTGTACTATAATCACTTTTGTCTGCAGGGCGCCTTTGTACAACTGGTAGACATTATTTGGTGCTCATTTGTAGTCATGGTCTGAAATAATTATTTGGTCCTTTTGTAATAGTATTATTGAAATTGATAGTCCTGGTGTCATGGGATTTTTTTTTAGTACTAGCATGGCAGTAATATGTCTGGTATATTTGCTCCATGTTTAGGTGTATTATTTGGTAATTGTATGACTTATTTAAAATTTATTACACTATCATACATTGATGAGCGCTTTTGATGAGGCAAATTTGTCAGCACTGATTTTCATTGTACAGTGACAGTGACTACAATGATGGACAATATCTATTTGGAAAACACAGAAAATTAGTGACAGGAACATACTTTTTTTTATCCATAAACATACATGCCACAGTTCATGTGCTGTAAAAAATGGTATTTGACGCCAGCGATACTGAAAAAAGATGTAGCACAGGGACCCATGCTCCCGATGTTTTAGAAGACTGCAACACCCCTGGCCAATAGACAATCAATGTGAGGAACTTTAGAGCCTAAAAAACGTGTATGTGAGGAGTTTTTGACGCCAGAGCCTACAGACTGTGGGCCTCATTTATCAAAACAGTAAGGCTGTCTTTCTTGCCAAGAGCAACCAATCCAAGCTCAGCTTTCATTTTTTCAGACTGGTTTAAAAAATTAAAACTGGGGCGGTCCCTCGAACCCAGCTCAGAATTCACGCGGGGATGATCCGGGACTCCCGCCGCGAAAGCCCCGTTCTAAGGGATCACGCTCAGTGAAAACATATTTGATTTCGGGGTCCGCACCCGTTAATCCCTCTTAGTTTTCATGCCTGAGGGTCACTGCTTATATGCAATTGTTTTCCCCATTGGATACAAAATGTTGCTCATAATTGTTTTTTTTCTGACGTATTCATGGTTTCATTCAGTTAATGTTTAGGATGCTCATGCATAAATACCGGTCAGCATTATCCGGGAGCTACTTCCCATTATGCCTGTTTTTCCTTATCCCCCCAAGGGGGCTAGGAATCCCTTACGGGCTGCCCGGGCCTCGGGTTCCTATATGTTAGGAGTTTTTTAG
This sequence comes from Phyllomedusa bahiana, assembly GCA_025379985.1. Classification (NCBI taxonomy): domain Eukaryota; kingdom Metazoa; phylum Chordata; class Amphibia; order Anura; family Hylidae; genus Phyllomedusa; species Phyllomedusa bahiana. Next base: position 15,992 of record JAODAL010018874.1, on the reverse strand, counting down.
TGGTTTTTTGCGGGGGCACAATATTCCTTTTTTTCCCCGCGTTCGGTTGCCTCTTCTTTTTTTTCCCCCTCCTATCTTTTCCCCTCCCTGTCGTGGCGACGCAAGAGGGGGCCACCGCATTCCTGCCCCTTCGTTTAAATGGGGACCTTAAAAATAGCCCCTTCAATCCCAGGGTTTGAACATACCTCGGAAGGGGGGGCAAATCTCTACATTTCATCGTAAAAAAGGTGAGATTGTTGTTTTCAGGGGGAAACCCCTTTAAAGTAGACCACCCCCAAATTTTAAAAGATAGATATTCCCCCCTTGCTTTTGCCAACTCCCCACTTTTTTAATTTTTTTCACAGGGGTTTGATAGCTGTCCATAAGTCCCTCTCTCACTCCGAAATTTGGGTTGCACCCCCGATGTTGAACCCAATACCGTTTTTGATTTTAAAATTGCTGGTCATGTTTTTACGTTTTAAATGTTTGCTCCTAATCACAGGAAACGGCTTTTTGTTGAGGTAATAGATAAACTGAATTCCTGCACAGGGTAGTCCCTTTTTGGGGGACTTTAACCTCACTCTTGACCCGAAAATGATAACTCCACGGGCCTCCACTATCTCGTACTGGCTATCAAAAGAGTAAGAAAAGCCCTTTTTAATTTTAGCTCCGGATGGTTGGCGGCTTCAAAACCCCCCAACAGGGATTTTAGTTTTTTTTTTACTTCTCCCCATAAAAAATACAGTGTTCGACTATATATACTTTTAACATGGTGCCCCCCCCTGTTGTGATCCTCCAATGGGGGCGTGCTCTGGTCAGACCATGGCCCCGTTTATGTCACCTTTGTCTCCATTCTCTCCGCTCAGCTAATCCTGGGGGCTTAAAGAAACTCTTTTGTTGGGTTCTGTTTGCCCCGCTGAGTTCAGGAAGCTACTGAGGGACTTCATTTTGACCATGCGAGAGTCCACATCCCCAAAATTTAAATGGGAAGCCCTTTAAAGCGTTTTGGGGTTGTGTCATTAAACAGGTAGCACCTAAAAAAAATGGTCAGCCCCACGCAAAAGCTTTGCAAAGGGGAGCCTTGTTGGGGAAATCTTGCTAAAAAAAGCCCTCCGGGAGTGTGTTGCGGGACCTACCATGGCCAGACTTGAAGTTGTTTCCTTGGGCCTCTTGGGGGTAAACCCCCGCAGGTCTGGTAATTCTTGATTTGGGGAAAAAGAGTGGCCCAAATTTTTAGGCGGGGGTAAAGGGATGAACGCACAATCCTTTTTCCCAGTATTACAACTACCGGAATTTAGCCCAATACCAATTATCGTCGCCAAGGAATTCCATTTCCCCTTCTTCCCAAATTTTTAAACCTCCCCGGGGGCCCGCCTCCTTCCTTCCCATTGAATTGAAGCCTCCCTCTCATTCTCAGTCTTTGGCGAGGAGGTACAACTTCTGGAGGGAAAAGTTTTGGGGGGGGAATTGGACGCCGTCATCAAAGAACTCCCTGGGGGGAAGAGCCCCAGCCCAGACGGTTTTACCAGTAAATTTTTTAAAACTTTGCTCCCCTCTCTATCTCCTATTCTTCTAGAGGCGTTTAACAACGTCTCCTCCACCTCTCCCTTTCCTGCAGGATCCTCCCTTGCACATATTACAGTCTTACCCAAGGTAGGGAAAGACCCGCAGGCCTGCGGGAGCTATAGGCCTATTTCTCTCCTCAATGTAGATCTCAAGATCTACACCAAGCTCCTAGCCAATCGTCTTAATCCCCACCTGCCTGCTCTCATTCATCCAGATCAAGTAGGCTTCGTTCCGGGTAGGGAGGCGAGGGATAATACCTTAAAGACCTTGGATATCATCAACTTCGCTCATTCGAGGGGGGAGCCCTTGATGATCCTGTCACTGGATGCAGAAAAAGCATTTGACAGGATCTCTTGGGACTCCCTATCGGACACCCTTCGACACATAGGCTTAGGACCCCTTTTTACCTCCAGGATTCTAGGGCTCTATCAAAATCCTTCGGTTAGGGTGAAGATTAATGGCTCCTTGTCTGAAGCCTTTGATATTCGCAATGGCACTAGACAAGGATGCCCCCTGTCCCCAGTTATATGTTTTAATCATGGAACATTTGATGGCTGCTATTCGGGCCAGTCCGGACATCAGGGGGGATATATGGATTGGCACGCAGGAGTTTAAGTGTTCGGCTTTTGCTGATGACTTGCTGATTTACCTGACGGATCCTTTTATATCTCTTCCTTCCCTGATGGCGGAACTGGCCGGTTTTAGCTCATGGTCCAATTAAAAAATTAACTTTTCTAAATCTGAAGCCTTGAATATTTCCCTTCTCCCTAACTTAGTCATGAACATCAAATCGAACTTTCCCTTTTCCTGGCCCAGGAGGGAAATCTCTTATCTGGGAACCAAAATCCCTGCGGATTTATGACAGGTCTTTGCTTCCAATTTTTCGCCTTTACTTGCCCAGATCGTCCGATTGTTGGGGGGCTGGAATCGGAAAGACTTTGCATGGTTTGGGAGAATGAATGTCATTAAGATGACTAGTCTTCCGAAACTATTGTACCTATTCCAGACCGTCCCTATCATCCTGCCCTCTTCCTTTTGGGCCGGCTCAGGCAGTGCCTCTCAGAATTCATATGGCATTCTCGCCGTCTGAGAATAAGAGGGGAGCTGCTGTCCTGGCCTAAACAGGAAGGCGGCATAGGTCTGCCTGATTGTAAACTTTACTATTTGGCAGCCGCCAATACGAGGTTTCTTGATCTGATACATAGCCTTCAGGCTAAGTTGTGGGTTTCCATTGCGCAGACCATTTGTCCTATGATTTCCCTCCCTTGGTCCTTCAGTCTCCCACAAACCGATCCCTTAACCTTATCCTTCAGTGCTATGCACACGTTTACTATTTTGCAAAAATAGTCTCTGTTGGACCTGAATGGCCCTTTATCACCTATCTCAGACAACCCCTCCTTCCCCCCAGTTCGCTCTAGTAGCTCTTTCCTGGGGAGCTCTAGGTTTCATCCCATTTTGGCTATGCATATCCATAGACAGGGATCTTTACTCCCCTTGGAGGATATACTGCATGGCCACTTATCATCCCGTAGACATTATTTTGAATGCTTGCAACTCCGGCACTTCTTTAATTCCACCATCTCGAAAAAAGATATATGCAGACCCCTTACTCCCTTTGAGAGGCTTTGCGTTGCTCCTGCGCTACCGCGACATCTGATTTCCCTGCTATACCAATGGCTTTTGCTGCCTGGTTCTCGAACACTCCCTCATTATTGTGCAACGTGGGAAAAGGAACTCCAGAAAACCTTTTCTGTTGCGCAATGGAAGAAGTGTTTCTTTCTTACTCATAAGGCGGTAATAGCTTGTAAGGCCCAAGAGACGAGTTTTAAGGTGCTTTCAAGATGGTACAGGGTACCGGCCTTACTTCACAAATGGTACCCGAGCGTTCCTGATACGTGCTGGAGGTGCCTTCGGGAGATCGGTACTAAGACTCATATTTGGTGGGGTTGCCAAAACCTGCGGGGCTTCTGGGAGAAGGTTCTCCGGGCCATCAGGGACTGTACTGGGACACTTATTCCAGACTCTCCAGAGGCCACCCTCCTGTTTATGTTCTGTCACTCACAGTCCTCCTATAAGTAGTATTTGAGAATATACCTCCTACAAGCTGCGAAGACGGTGATCCCGCGCCATTGGCGACAAACCAACTCTCCTTCCATAATGGAATGGGTGAGCGAAGCTGCATCTACCTATCATATGGAGGAACTGATTGCACTTCATTGTATGAATCTGCAGTACAAGCCACAGAAAAATCTGCAACGTGGATTTTGCTGTGAAATCACTGCATTTCTTCCATGTAGATTTCCACACAGATCTGTGAGAACAACTACTTACACTATTGCAAGAATTTTTGCAGTTTACGAGGGGGATAGGGCTATGGTGCACAAAGTACCTTACTAGTATACTTTACAGCAATAAAGTATTCAGTCTAATCTTCTAGTACCTAAATTGTCAAGAGTGTCAATGCACAAAATCTGAAAACCAATTTACTTAAAGGGGCATTCCCATTTCATTGATTAGCATTAAACTCGTAGGCAAATGTAAATAATGACCATTAACAAATACATTACTGTTTTGATTGTTCTTCCTTTCAGAGCTACAGAAGTTCTTAGCTCTTGTTTCTATATACATACTTTCCTAGGTTACTAACCACCTCTTCTCTACAATCTCTATAGCTCTGGCCAGGATGGAGATGTCATCCAATCAGCAGCACAGGGGCTTGTTTATGTTTCTTACTGACAAACTTTAACCCTTTAGAGCTCTGTAGTTTTGTACCCTGTTCAGACCCATCCACCACAGATGCCCCTCGAACAGGCTCAGCTAGGAATAGCAGAAATAAAAAGTCTGCCAATGCTGTAGAACCACCCATAGCATGAACAGGAAATGTGAGCCTGGAGCTGGATGTGAAGAGCAGGCTCTGTGAAAGAAACAGCCACAGAACTGTTATCTCTTTAATTTCAAAAAGGGATAAATATCTGAACAATGTGTATGGTATGAATGAGAATGGAAAATAGCTTTTCTCCAAAAAGGAATACATTTTCTCTATGGGATAACCCCTATGTATAGTAATTACCCTACTAGTTGAATTTTGCCACTGAAAATCAGTACCTTCTGAGAGACTGTGAACAGTAACATCACATTTACCTGAGAAAATGGAACAAATGTTAGGATGCACCCAATGGTTCAGAATTTCAGAGTATATGGCAATAAAGCATACCAGGTAGCACATGGATCACATTACAGCCATGAGCACCTCTGCAAAATCCTTTATTAAAATATTCAACTGTTTTTTTGCTGTAAAGTCCATGCAACTACTTCACACAAGTGACTGACTTGCTGCCTCTGACATAGCCCTTTCTGCACACTGCTCCTAACTGTATCAGCACTCTCTCCTCTACAGCTCCCTTTTCTCTTAATGATATATATATATAGCAGCAGCGATGGAGAGGGACACCTCAACATCAGTGTCTGTCAGCCCAAGGGAGAAGAGATCCCATAAGTCCCATCTACACAAGAAGTAAAAAAATACTTGCTAGATTTTTGAGTATTTTATGTGGCTTTTAGGCGATTTTTATTCACCAGATTTATAGTCAAAAAACGAGTCCCATTCATCTCTATAGGATTTTGGACGCGGATCTAAAAAAGAAATGTTTGGGATAAATTATTTGATGTGGAAGATGGCGGATTATTGAACATGTTCTAATTTTTTATTTTTTTTTAAATGGTGGTTTTGAAATCCATCCTCTGAAAATTCTAGTTGTGTGGGCTACAACTTGGATTTTTAATTGAGATCTTTGGGGATAGTTTACAGTTGTTTTCTTAAAGCTCTTAAAATTTGAATCCGTGTGCATTTCTGACTGAAAATGCTTGTCGCGTGGATGGACCCTAATGGGTAAAATGAAAAGTCAGTGCAGGAATTAGGGTATGTTCGCACGGCGTTTTTGGATCCGCTTTTGGATCCGAAAAGTGCATCCAAAAACACATCGTCTTTCGGATCTAAAACGGATCCAACATGTATCCAACACGCAGCGGCGTGTTTGGCTGAGTGTTGGCTGTAGTAGGAGCACACCATTTCATTTTAAATAGGGCACCTGCTGCGTCTTTCGGACCAAGAATTGACATGTCAATTCTTGGAACGGATCCGAAAGACGGAGTGAGTCACGCATCGGCGATCACTCATGTGAACGCCGCTGCGTGTCTCAAATTAAAAGCAATGTAAAAGTACATCGCTATTTGTTAACTGCGTGTTTGGGTCCGTTTGGGGACCGACAGTCGGATCCAAACACGCAGCTAACAAGCGTATGTTACACAGATGAAAAGACGCCATGTGAACATACCCTTAAGTTGTGCCAAAACTTGAGAGCTAGTGCAGGCAGCAGCATTCTGGATACAGAAACCTCACATTCAACTGTATTACTGTAGTACATAAGGGACACCCGTGAAATTCTGAAACTAGGAGTAGATTGCAAACTACATATCAATCTGAAAATAATTGAAGGAATGAAGACTGCAGCCTGAAACCTAGTGCAGCTTTTTAATTCAAGGTAATCACTAAGGCTCGGTTCACATCTGCGTCGGAGATTCTGTTTGGAATCTCCGGCGCAGAGCTAAAAACGGACACCTAGGGATCCATTACACAATGGACACCCACGGCACCCGTGGACCCTATTAATTTCAATGGGTCCATTGGTTTTCTGCCTTGGTATCTGTTTGGACAGACAAAAAATAGCGCAGCTTGCAGCACAATTTTTTTCGTCATTCCTGACAGAACATATGAAAAAGGTTCCTCTAAGCAAACCTAACAAATAAAAATGATTCCATGTCAAAAGTGTCCATAGCCTTTGACCATGTAAATCATAAAGGAGGCATAACAATCCATCACATTGTATAGAATGCCGAAAGCTAGATTATAAAACAATGCAATTAGAGGCTGTGTGATACATACCGATTATACCTGCAAAGTGGTTTATTGCGTAGTCTTTAAAGAAATTGTCAGTCAACCCTTCCAGCAGTTTTTCACACCTGGTCCGAATCTTGCCTTCCTCAACCAGTCTGGGCACAGTTTTATATCTGATCATTGAAAATATATTTATTATATTCTTATTACATTGAAAGCAGCAGGAAGCCACGAAGATGAGACTGGCTAAAAGAAAAAGCCTGAAGCACACCGCCATTGCTTAAAAAATTGATGCTTTCTCCAAGACTATATATTGGTTTTAGACCGTAATGAAGCAAGTCCTCCTTTATGACATCATTATGTTCTACAAGAAGAACTGTCACTTGACCACAACTTAGGGGGACATGTATGAAAACTGTCTAGGTCTAGAATTGATTTCGCAGGCCATATGTCCTGTACTAGCCCTGCACTATATAGACACCAAGGGCCTCATGTATGAAAACTGTCTAGGTCTAAGAATTTCTTTGTTGCCGGTAGCAACCAATCAGAGTTCTCCTTTCATATCATATAGTGATCTGAAACAATGAAAGAGGCACTCTGATTGGTTGCTATGGGCAACAAAGAAAGTCTTAGACCTTAACAGTTTTCATACATGAGGCCCTTGGTGTCTATATAGTGCAGGGCTAGTGCAGAATATATGGCCGGCCAAATCAATTCTAGTGGCCAGCAAGGGGCATGGCATAATAATGGGCATAATTGTGGTCCCAGTAAATATGGGGGTGTTCCCAAATTCTCTTGAAAAAGTCAGTTTAATTCATGCTCCACCCACCTGAGGCTAGCCTCGTCCACCTCACAACTGATTAACCTATTACTTTGAATAGGAAGAAACACGTGAATAGCTGTCAGGTGGGCGGGGCTAACACCTGCTTATGAATAAGTTGGACTTTTTTCTGGCTGAAAACTGCCAGATATAAGCATTAAATACTCTGAAATGACAGCATCTTACAGAATAAGGGTATGTTCACACGGCGTGTTAGGTCCGTATGAACATACGCTTTTATGATGCATGTCTGGGTCCATCTGAACGGACCCAGACATGCATCTAACAATAAGCAGTGTCTTTAACACTGCTCACAATGTGACACACGTATCAGCGTTCACATGAGTGATTGCCGATGCGTGTTTGCATCACATCTGTCCAATCTGTCTTTCGGATCCGATCCAAGAAGTGACATGTGAACGGCGGTACGTGTTTCCCATTGCCGGCAGTGTATTGTTAGATGCTTGTCTGGGTCCGTTCAGATGGACCCAGACACGCATCACAAAAGTGTATGTTCAAACGGACCTAACACGCCATGTGAACATACCCTAAGGGACACAGCGCTGGAAACAGCATGTCTGTCACTAGTTTGTGCTGTACTCAGCAAGGGTAGCTTAACATATGTGACAGGTTTCCTTTAAATCTCACTTCGAATGGATCTCCTAACTGTATTGGGCGATTCAGGGATAAAACACCTGTTGTGAATTTTGCCATTAAGCTCCTTTTTAGAGATCAACAAATTGTACACAAAGTTCAGAAACATTGAACAGTTGGACATGTGCATTCTAAAAGGTAAATGATGGTCTCCTTCAGTTCATTTAAAATAAATTCTAGAAATTTTTGTGAGTAGTGTATCCCCCTTTCCCATCACTCAGTGACTCGACTTCTCATCAGAATGGTGGTGTACAGTACTGAGCAGAGCTACTTCATGGTGAAAACCTATTTGGTCATTTAAGCAATGTCATAGCGAATTTAGGAAGAAATATGGTGTTTGTGACGTGTCCTAAAAGAGTTTTATTCAGAAGATGGTACTAGACAACAAATACGATCAGCTGTCACCATACCACTGGAATAAGAGCCGTGTTCAGACTTTAGTTGTCATCAGGGGCGTCGCTAGATAGGTTTGTTCGGGGCACAAGCCCCGAACCAGGCTCCCTGTGCCCCGAGTCTCAGAACGTCCGATACCAGGTCATTACTGTGACCTGTAGAGCCGACAAGCTGTTCCACTGTGTGTGCGTCCCCTAGACGCACCAACAGTTCAGAGCAGCAGCAGCAGCTATGTGCAGGCAGGGAGGGGAGGCAACTGCCTGGGATGACAGGAGCTCATGAGGGAGGAGGGGGCGCCGGCTGCTCACACTGTGAAGGGAGTCTGGAAGCAGCGGCTGTCCGGCCGTGAGAGGCTCCGCCCCCTGCTGTGCTCTTATCTCACCTAGGACCAGACCAGCAAGAAGGTGAGGAGGAGTGAGTGAGGAGCCTCAGTGCTGAACAATAATTCTAAGTAGTGTAATAAGGGGGGAGACAAAATAATGTTTCCTGAATGTGAACTGTACTGAATGTGTATGCTTTGGGGTGTATGCAAATGTGTATGTAATTGTATTTATGTCTATGTGTTTTGTATAGATGTCTGTGTGTATGTTTTATATGTTATACTTTGTGTGTGTGTGTGTATGTATGCATTGTATTTTGTGGTATGTATGTTTGAATATATGTCTCTGTGTATGTATGTCTCCTGTGTATGTACTGTGTATATTGTATGTATATTGGTGTATACACACACATATCCACAATAATCACCTCATTCACATCATTAAAACATAATCCTGCCTGTGTTTTCCTTGGGCTATGTTCACACTGTGTATTGTGCGTGTATGGTATGCCCCGCAATACACGTGTGGCTTCAGGAGCTCGCGCTGTTCAGCACGTCTTCCTCGAAGCACGGAGGGGGGGTGGGGAAACAGCCCCCCCGGCCCCAAAAGACTTTGCATTGACGTGTCACTTATCTCCCAATGCATACAATACGATTGTATTGTATGCATGGGTGGAGGACGCGCAATCCATAGTCCTCTATGAGAGCTATGGATTACCGAAATTTACGCCATGTGAACATAACCCTTAGACATGTAAACTACAACCGGATGACAAATCATATTTGAATATAATTTTTTATACTGTCATTTGTCGGGTTGCGCATGATTTTAGCTGCTGCAGCCAACATGGGGCCACAATTATTTGTAATTCATAGTTCCACAGAGAGCTATAAATTAAAATCTCGTCTCTCCCGTGCGTACAATACACATATATTGTACACCGGGGAGAGAAGTGACGTCACTTCTTCGCGGCTCCCGATAGTGGAGATGAATGGAACCGGCCCCCCTGTGCTTGGAAGTACGCGCTGAACACATGTACTTCCAAAAACACACAGCGTACTGCCCTGAGAGTATGTTCACACAGCAATAGTGGGACGGACCTGTGCGCACCGCTATACGGGGCCCGCTGTTGAAAGTATTTTGCTCTCCAGCGTGTAATTTCAGCAGCGCTCCGGCCACCTCCCATCCATTTTTCACTTCCCCTGAAGAAGCGGCCCCGTCACTTATTTTTACGGGCGGGGGTTTTATGTCAGGGAAAACAGCAGCTAATCCTACCCTCACCGCTATGATTTTACTGTATTTGTGGGGCGAACTTTGGCCGGATTACAGCACAGCTATGCCCCACAAATATGCTGTGTATGTTCACATAACATAATGTTGGTCCGTACTTTGGCGGGTAATTGCACTTCAATACACCCGAAGTACAGGCCAACATTATGGTAACTCATAGCTGTCCACTGAGAGCAACGATTACCTTTTTCTTGGGAAAAAAATATTAGGGGAGCTTCAGAGGGACGCGCTGGCCACAGTTTTTTCTCTGTAAAAACACATGCCGCGGTTCATGGGGCGTAAAAAATGCCATGTGAACCCCGCCCTTCTGAGCAAAACTTAACACAGGGCCCAGGCCCCGGATGTTTTGGGACCCTAGCAACGCCCCTGGTTGTCATGGGTTTCTTATGGAGTATGTTCAACACACACTTTCTCAATACAAAAGAAAAAAAAAAATCAGTATTTACATAACCTGTGGTGTAATTTATCCTAGGTCTTCTTGCTTTTGCCTCATGTGGGTCATTTTTAGGTACCCCAATCTATATATATATATATTATAAAATAATATATAAAATATAATAATATATATGAGAAAGAGTTCAGCGCAAATTCCATTTACATGTTTGACAAAGGAGGTATACCATAAAATGTTGCAGGTCCAGAAACAATGTGTTTGGGGAAGAGGTTATATATGGACTCTGCTCTGAACAGAGATCACTTTCAGCATCATATGAAATACAATGGAACGCACATATTGCAAGGTATGGAGTGTATGTTTCTTGGTTCAGGTTGCTTCCTCTTAATGGAACTTATGACAGAATATTCAGGGTCTCTGTTGTGATTGAGATAATAGGAGACTGTTAAACGATTTATGAATACTTTCAATACTAATAAACTTGGTCTACACTTCATATATGAAATCAATCTTGATTATTTGCATTTTGATTTCTAAGAATCCTGGCAGGACGGGACTCAATATTACCATCTTCGGGAAACCTACCTCTGGAAATACTCTCCTTTTGTGGGACAGATTTTATCCCCCTGCTTTAAAATTAAGCATTCCTAAGGGCCTGGAGACTATGCCGGAATTGTTCTATGTTAAACCCGTTCAAACTTTGATCACGAGATCTTGAACATAAGTACAATGAACAAAGGGTATCCCAGGCAGATTTTAAAGACCGCATGCAGATGAGTGTTAAACTAGGATGGAACATCTCTTATGGTACCCAAGACTACAGATTCAAAATAAAAATTTGTTAAATCATTGGGACCCTTGACTCCACTTCTCAGGATATTCACCAAATTACTACTAGTTTCTGCCCTGTTTTTAAAAATGACCCCACTCTCTCTGAATTCTGGCATGCTATGCCTTTGCTAGCATATAGAAGAGGGAAAAGTCTGAGGGATCATCTGGTCCATAGTCATTTTGTTCCTCCACTGAAGGCCAAGACCTGGTTAGATCATCAAGTACAAGGAATGTATCATTAAAGGGCAAATCATCATTTGGTTTTGCACATCAAAAAACTTTGTTTAAAAAAAAGCACAAATGCACACTGGTGTGGCAGCAATACATATACACATACAAATTAAAAAAACAGTGGCACACTATGGACTAAAGAAAATATCAAAAAGGACATAGGAATTTTGGAAAAAACATTACTGCTAACTAGGATACATGGAAAAATTTGAGGTTCTTAGTTCACACTTTTGGCCAAAACTGCTTAAAGGGGATGTATCGCTTCCTTACTTTGGCTGATTCACACTGCTCTTAGCTTCTCAACTCTGTGAATGCAGGGGCGTTTCTTCCCCTCCCAGCTGGATGACATCACCCCCCCTTCACTGCTGGCCTGAGACTCCACCCCCCCCCCTCTGAGTCCACATATCACGGTGTCTCTCTCTATGCAGTCTTATTTTATAGGAGCTGTATACATACCACAGGCTGCATTCAATCTAATCTGAGCACTGATCTCTCACAGCTGGAGATGTATTACAGCTTTCTAAGAACGGCACAGATCTGCATGTATGCAGGAGAGTTAGGCACAGGGACAAAACTGTCATGTTTTCTCATTGTACAATCTGCTGCAGTCTGTTTCTGCTAGGTGTGGAGACAGAAAATGCTACGGCCCCTAACTCTGAGTCAGAGACACAGCTCCGTGAATCAACCAAGGGGCTGTACAGAATGTAAATGAGCTCTCAGCTAGTGAATTGCAAGGAGGAGGGATTCGACCCACACTGGATATCAGTGTAAATAAAAACACAAGATAAGGGACACTGTGAGAACAAGGCAGCTTTGCTAATGATATCCAATTGCAAAGTTGCTTGTTTTCACTGTCCCCTTATTCTGAAGACCATTTAATGAAACGATAACACCCCGTTAAGCCCACCTCCTAACTTCAATGAGACATAATAGTGAAGCCTGTGAGAGCTACAGCATTGCTCAGTCCCCCTTAGTTTCCTGAAAGTTTACATTAGACACGACCAGGACAGTTGACAGGAGCTGATCTGGCCGCGCTTTCGTGTTTGCACTTCTTATCTGATGACAGGGAACATGAATGAGCTTACAAGGGGCTGGGGAGAGAGTGCAGTGTATGAGGCTTTCTGCTGTATAGACAATCCACTCGTTGTAATGTTATTATTTGAGTAAACATTGCAGACGCTCCCTTCTTCCTCGCTCTCTGCTCACCCCCTCCCTTTCACCACTGCAGCGTTCATGATTTGTTTATCTTTTCTCCTAGGCAGATAAGAGGTAAGGAACTCACTTTGTGGCAAAACCCCTTTAAGGAGCTTGTAAGGATGCAAATCAGATTCAGGTAAGTTTTCTAAAAGTTTTTCTAGTATGGTGACGGATAACACCTTTTAATGCAGGGATTTTTTTTTAATTGCAAAAATCAAAATTTAGTCTTTCTTGCTAAATGTGAATACCCCTTTTAGATAAAGGAAAAACAAACATGAATTTTAGCAGAGAATCTTAGAGCATATATGAGATATACAGTGCCAAGCAAAAGGGTAATAATGTTTTGAACTTTTGATTTTCAGGATCCATATCTCACCATCCACTGTTGACGCCATGAAATGTGGAAACAACATATTTTTCACTTCAAAAATTTAAACTGAGAGAATGTATCATTTTATCTGTGATTTGTGTTCTTTTCTGAATATAATATTAGATGTTGGCACCCCCACATCAATGTATTCAGTTTTTATTCTTAATTTGTTTAGTGTCCCAACTTTTTTGGAATTGAGGTTGTACATCAATTTTGCAACTATTTAGCTTATGCTTAGTTATGCAGATTTCTTGTCATGTAACCGCAATGTTACTATTTGCTCCCGGTGGCGGAACAATCTTTTACTTCTTGTATAAAACAAAATTACAACCTGTTCTCACATTCCCTAATAGCTCAGTGTGTTAATAGGTTGATTTCTAAGCAAACAGTCACTGGTTCGAATAAAGGAGCAGCCGTGAAGAAGATTTCCCAAGAAAGGAGAAAACGGATCGTCCAGCTCATTGATAGCAGTCTCTTGGCCAAGAAAATTATAGGAGTGCCATAGAAGCTGGAAGAATATGAAATGAAGCCCATCCATTCATTAGAAAAGCCAAGAGGGGGACGTGGCTGGATAAGGCCGAGTGAGGAAGCAGACACAGAGATCCCGCTTATTTCTTCACATTATACGACCTCATAAGCTCTGCAGCATGGGGAAGTCAAATAAAAAGGGGGAAAAGGACCCCCTGTCTACGCCGGACCTAGCCAAGGCGACACCTGCCACTGTTTTGGGCGTTATTCAGCCCTTATGCCCAGGGAGGACTCCAGCAGCTCCAAGACCCTGCAAGATGGCCACCCGGCTCCTGTGGCTGACCGTCCCCCAGGCCTGTGCCCCTCCATTGGACCCACCTCTCACCCACTCCAGTTGGCGCAGAAAACGACCAAGGAACCCAGCCGACGATCTGCTTACCAGCTCTCCTGTGGCCGCTGCCGCCGTGCACGGATCACCTCACCGCTCCCTGTCACCACATCAGAGGAGGTGTACTCAGCCGCGGGAAGTTCCGCAAGCCCGGATCTAGCTCCAGCGCCCTCCTCCGCAGCGGAACTCCTGTCATCGTGGCCGCCTGTCCTGGCGCCACTTCGAGCCGAAATACCCGCGCCTCCGCTCACCTCTCTTGCACCCTTGCAGGGCACGGCATTGGCCCGACCCATGGAACAGCTGCTCCCTGTTGATCAGCCTAAGATGGCCGCCATGCTGACCGCCCAGACACCAGGCCACGACCGGAGCTTAAAGGTACAGGGATTGGGGGACTACGCAGGAAACCCAGGCTTTCACCTCCTCTGCCACCCCGATCCAGACCCCGCTCCCTTGGCTCAGACCACAGGGTAAGGGGTGTCTATAAGGCCCCTTGATGCCGCCACTGAGGCCTCTGAGGCCAGGAGCCCTTCTGTCACTTCTTTGCCGGCCCACAGGCCCACTCCAGGCCCTCTCAGTAGCCCAGTTGCCTCTATCCCTCACAGCCCATCCAAGGACATCATCTTGGGGAAGGGAAGCCTGTGGGGCTCGTCCCCAGTCTCCAGCTTGCAAGGGTCACTCCACATCAATTCTCCACCTGCAAAGCGGACAATACCATCTGGTGGAGCGTCCTTGGGACCCACAAGCTCAAACCGGACCCTTCACCATGCATTGGGCGACCCGTCTTGGGCGGATCCACCGAGTGCAGCTCACCAGGATAGGCAGTGTTCCCTTTGAGGTGCAGTTGTTGCCATGTCTACAGCATGATTGACATGGTCTTCCTGGAATGATCCTTCTTGCTGTGGAACCCCATCTTCCTCTCATGGAACCCAAATCCAAGTCATTCCAGGTGCTAAGCAGGCTGCCATCAACTCTTTTGAGTGCCTAAGTAATATCAGCAAAACGCACATCTCCGGATCTGAACTCTCGTACCAGCTTGACTGGCACACTGCCGCTTTTTACCTCTCCCACCGGTAACCCAGCTGCTAACCTTTCAAACAACGTGCAAAATAGCGGCTCCTTCCTAAAACAAGCTGAGCCTGTGGCCCTCCCCGGACACCAACCTTGTAACTTTCGCTGACCTCCCGCTCTCTCAAATATTAGATGAATGCAAGAGAGAATTCACCAGCTTTCGCTCCAATCTCGTCTCTCTCGGCTAGAGTGGACACACTTCAGCAGTCTCAAGAATCGTCCGCCACCTCTTTGTCTAATCTACACACAATTGTTCAGCACCACTTGTCCCAATTATTCCAACTCCAACAGCACCTAAACGACGTGGAGAACAGGGGGCGCAGAAACACCCTCCGAATACGTGGCCTCTCGGAAACGGTGGCGTCCTCAGATCTATATTCCACCATCTCGTCTACCTTCAACAAAATCCTGGAATGACCCTTGAACACCTACATTGAATTGGATAGGGTGCATAGAGCCCTACACTCAGATAACGACCCCTTGTACCCTAGAGACGTAATTTGCCGAAATTATTTGTTCTCAAGGAAGAGATTATGCAACGCTTCCGCAAGGGCTGCGCTATTTCATCCAAAGGACATTCTCTGAAGATTTTCCCAGACCTGTCATGCCATAACCTGGCACAACACACCATGCTCAAACCCATCCTTAATATCCTCAAAAACAGGAATATCCAATACAGATGGGGATTCCCATTTGCCCTAATTGTTCACCAGGGTGACCAAACCCGCACCTTGCGATCTCCAGAAGACCTCCCTGCATTC
Organism: Phyllomedusa bahiana; assembly: GCA_025379985.1. Lineage (NCBI taxonomy): Eukaryota > Metazoa > Chordata > Amphibia > Anura > Hylidae > Phyllomedusa > Phyllomedusa bahiana. Next base: position 368 of record JAODAL010018874.1, on the reverse strand, counting down.
CTACATGATCTACAAATTACGGACATTGCCTTGCCAGAATGGCCTTCCATCTCCTCTTCCTCCCTGAGAAAACCTCCCACTGGGACCTCCACAGAGGACCATGATCGGAATTCTTCAAGCGTCCTGCCGAGAAAACAGAGAGGGAAAGTTCCCTCCAAGTGTAGGACATATCTGATCACAGACAGGTCTGCATCGGACTCAGCTTCCTTCTGAATGGTGTCTGGGGGCTTCACGGGATTGCCTTCTCGCCCTTTCTTGATATAGCCCATTCCGCTTTCAGAGACATTTTTTTAAATTTTATTCCTTTGCTCATTTTCTTCTTTAGGTCGGATACTGCTAAACATTTCTACATTTCTATTTTAAAGGGG